>JASDQU010373701.1:0-15641 GCA_032191745.1 Picea mariana | reverse complement strand
TCAAGCAAATTGAAATAGTTCAAAGAGGTCCTGATATTAAGATATAGCTCAAACAATTGATTTTTAAGTCAATTGTCACTCTCATTTTGTCCTCAAATTATCTTTGCTAGAGTATTACACCAGAGATATGGTTTAAATCTTTGAGAATTACGATGATCTTTAAACTTTTTACGCCGTCCATACTCTTAAGGAATCACTTTTAAGTGCTTCCCCATTCTCTAGATGATTTCTTAAAGGAAATCTAAAATCTCTAAACCATGATAAAAATTCCAGTTTTGAAAGCAAATAAATAATATGATCAACTATTCACCTGTATTGCAATTAACCTCCAGCATCACCCCACTCTCTTTGTCATCAAGAAATCTATAATTGTATTACTATTTAAAAGTGCCATAAGAGAGTTGAAAGCACTTATGTGTGGGAAGTGTGTGTAAACCCGTCGGGGTACTGAACAGGCTCGCTGGCAGTGGGTAAATGCACACATGATACTAAGAAAACTTCGTCGGGGTACTGAACAGGCATGCTGGCAACGAAGCAATGTCGGGTCAAGAGGTAGCAGGCATATGTTTTCAAATTAACTTTTATGGAAGTATACATCATGTGGATACAACTATTGGATGGGATTAAAGCATTTGAGTGGGTTAAATGGCATCCCTGTCGAGGCTATGGACGCCTGCTGGCAGCAGTGGCTCTATCAACATTATTGAAGTTTTTTGATAAACATCGTGACATTTTGATTAAGACATTATTTCAGGTTATATCCCCCTACAAAGAAAATTCTATTGTCTGGTTATAACATTGAGCTTATCCTAATACCATATGGTCTCAAAGTGAATTTATTTCAGGGAGCTTAAATCCTTTTATTAGTCTTATTATTTTCTTCCTGAGATAAAATCTTACCAGATCAGAGATAACTGCTTCACCCAGTAAGTCGCCATTTGTTCGGCCCCAAAAACTCCCCTTATATTTTTACAAAATTTAAAGGGCCCCTATTAAAATCTTGATAATTAAAATGAGCTACAGAATCAACCTTTTCAAATAGTTCTATGCCTTGGCTTTCTTTGAGACAAACTTAAGACATTCACTATAGTATGAAACATTCATTACAAGAATATATGTCAAAAGTTAGAAACGAACATAAAAATCTCAATTTAAATAAAAACGTTATTTTTTTATCAAATGTTTATTCTCGTTTAAATTATGATTATGTGTTCATTCTTTTGCTCATTAGCAAGTTTGACTATTTTGAATAATGTGTTCAATACATAAAATTTTATCTTGGTTGGTTTCTCATTTTCATGAAATCATTTGGTGATATTAATTAATTAAATTCTTCTTTTCATTTTGCATCTCATTTCAAAATAATAATAATCAAAGAATTATCTATCATTTGTTTGATTTTGTAAAAAAACAAAATTAATATTTTTTCTCCATTAAATTGAAGCTTCTAGATCATATTTGAAAACAAATTATAAATAATGTTTGTTTATAAGTTATAGTTAGTTTAAATTCATTTTTTATTTTTCTAGATTTTGTTTTATTCACAATTTTTAGGTTATTAATTTATGTTTCTTTTTGTTTCACAGGTTTTTATTATCAAATATTTGATATGGATCTAATCATAGATTGCTTTTATTATCCAAATACGTTCAAGATGATTGATCCAAAAATAATTTTGGATTTCTCCAAATAATTTTATGAGCAACAACAGATAAAATTTGGAAAGGCGTCAAGATCAGATACATGATTTTGTAGGACTGATTGCAGCCAAACCGTGAGGAATTTGGAGAAACGGTTGAAAACCCAGAACCAAAATAGATCCATTTACCTTCCACATAGATATTTTCCTAAATAAATGCACGATTTTAGATATATTTGGGTCTCTTTTAGAGATAAATTTCAGGTGGCAGAAATTAATAGTGACGCCCAGACTGTTCATTCATTTTATAAATATATGAGAAAGATCAGAGCCAAGACGATCCAAGAATTGGAGAGGAGGATTTTCATCCTTTCTCTTTTGTATATTATTTATTTTGTAAACTTTTATTTATTTTCAAATGGAGTAATGGATGGCTGGAAGCTTTGGGAGAATGGATGAGTATTTTTAAAGAAGAATATGGAATTTCAAGTTGCTTAATGGTTTTTGTCCTGTAAGTAAAATGGTTTTATTTTCATATAATATCTTCATATTCTTTCAATAATTGATTATGCATTGATTTAAATAGTTTTAGTATTTTTTATCAATACATGGTTAATTATTATTACTTATATATATTAATTTTTCCAATCTTTAAGAGTTTATTATCCAAAACAATTCTTCCAGGACTACAATATGGGCATGTGATTTTGAGAAAGAATATGGGAAAGTAATTCATCTTTGTCTTTAGACCTGTGTGATACTTATTCCATTTTATTCTTTCATTATTGTTATATTATGAAAATGTTATAATGGTTGATTTTAGCTTTAGCTTGTCAATCATATGGTTTTTTCATACTGTTAAATGTTATATGATGCCCATAATTTCTTATTCCATTTTTTATGTGTGATCAATCAATCATTGGATTATTATTGAATTTATTTCTAATGTTAAATGATGGATAATATCAATACCCAAAATTGAGTTTTCTTTTTTTCTTAAATATTGATTATCTTAAGATCACACGATTTTTAATTAGTTGTCTTCTTGTTGTTATTAATTTACTCCAATATCAAATACTTCTTTGAATGTATTATGGAAGTGCTAGTATTGTTCTATTATAGGTTTCCCTTAACAACAGTATAGGCAGGAGCTCATACAACACAGAAATATAAATACCAGTTTCGTTGATTAGCGACAGGTTATTATGTGTGTTATTTAGTTAAGTTGTTTATGAATGAAACAATGAATGTATGGTTCAGCTTTGACTATCCACATATTCATATTTCATTAACTTTTTTTGCAAGATTCTTTAAATTTATAAAAGAAAAACAATAAATATTTTTATGTGCTTTCTTTATCTGCTTCCTAGAAGCAATCATTTTTCACCTCGATTTTCGTAAGTTTCGATTAAAACTTGCATCTTGTAAATCATGTAAATAAACGATGCTTGTATATCTTCTGCTTAAATACAACTACTATAGTTACATTTGAACATATGTACATATATATAGTGTGTTTAGTAATTAGTTAGTAATTTCTCTCTTTTATTCATTTCTTTTAGGATTCTTAGATTGGCTAACGGAGCCATTAAACCCGTCAGAATGAGTTACACCAAATGGCTTGGGTTATTTAGACAACCCCGGACCAGACTTGCTCTTCCAGTTGACGGATGGTCAATTTCTCCCGTCAACACAACCCAAATCGAGTTGTTAGAAGTTTAGTAGCTGGAGGCCACGAGCACAAGAAAAACCCATGTCTTTGATTCTCCCATCGTTGGCTACTGATATGCTAACCGCCAAATCGCCCATGGTTTTTGTGCAGGACGGAGTGCCGTATGGAGTACTGGACTGAGTGTCAGATGGAGTACCAAACGGAGTGTTGGATGCAAAAACAAGATGCGATTTTTCCCCGTGACACACAAAATGTGAATTAGTTCCCTGGAATAAAAAAACCATGGTGATTTAAACTCAAAATCATCACAAAACATGAATCATGCATACCTGGTGTGAATCATAGCGATTTGACACAAAATATCTTCAAAAACTCTTCAAAACAGGAAAACGCATATACATATTCGGCCAAAAAGGATTTAATTAACGTCATTAAATAAATCATATTACGGGCCCAACATTACCCCCACACCTAAGATTTTGTAGGTCCCACAACAAACAAAAATAAATTGCCCCTCATGACTAATCTTGCTTAGGAGGATCAACTTTAGAAGCTTCTCCTTCTTGCTGTGAAGATTTAGTCTTGTGCCTCTTATGTTCCTTCAATTGTGCCCTGAGGTTGCGGTTGGATTTGGTCATCTCATCAACAATAATTTTAGGGAATTCACCTTTTCTTGGAGGACTGCATTATCATGGTGAAGATTTGTTTCCATAGTCTTCCTATCTTCCAAATGTTGCAACAACTAGAAATTCTCTTTTTGTAGCTTCTCAATGGTTGGAGCAGGATCAATTATCTTAGAGGAAGGCTTAGATCCTTTGAAATATGTAGAGTGTTTGTCATTATTAGGATATGGGGTAGTCATAAGTGAGGTAGGATTAATAGGGGGTTGATGAGGAGAAGTATGTAACGTCCCTGACCATCAACCCCATGGTCGGGCAATGCTACTACGCAGAACATTCTCATAAATTTATATATATCATGCATATTAAATCTAATTAACAGATTTTAATAAAATGTAACCAATAATACAGAGTAATCACAATATTACTGCTAACATACAAAATTAATGGAATTAACAGTAATATCATTGCAATAAAATACATGATAATATTGGAAGCATCACAGACATGCATTTTAATTGAAATTAAAACACAAAATTAATAATTATCTTTGAAACTGTAATAACTCCACCAAATACGTCCAGACCTTCCACAAACCTCCTAGCCTTAGACCACACTTCTCATCATGCTCAGTAGTGGGTCACCCCTAAGTTGGGACCAAGCTACAACCAGGGCAAGGGAATCCTAGACTAGGTTGAGGTTACAGGAAAACTACACAGAGAAACCAGAAGGATTCTTTCCAAGAGACTTCTTACGCCCACTACTCACAGACTCTCATTCCCCAGATGCATGTTCCACCCGGGAGTATAAACCTTCATAAAAATAGTCCATCAGTGCTTCACCTCCCTCTCTGGGTCTCGGCAACAGGCCAGATCAAGAATTCTCAGAGATCCGTAGCTGGTGTTGGACTCTCTATGGGAGAAAACCACTTCCCAGCAGACTCTCTCACCTAGAGAGAGATGCTCATAGGCCTGACAACCTGTCTCTTCTACCACAGGCCCACCAACCTGGTTCTTCAACTAGTTTTCAACTCAATTCCCACAAGTTCAGGATAACAACAACAACAACCGGTCAATTCCACTCAGGAAACACATAAGGAAACAACCCAAAGGCAGTAAAGGTATAGATTCAACCCTGCAAGAGAGGATAGGCTGGGCTCATAGGACGCATAAGTGGCATAGCTCAATCCGTGCGTTTTCCACTGGTTTTCAACGTGCTTGACAAGGAATCCACACATAGGTCGAACACAGACTCAATGGTTCAGATAAAGGGTGTATCAACTTCTCAAGAAAACATCATAGGATTCAGTCTTCAGAGTTGCGTGACACAGCGGATGAAAAAGTGAAGGATGAAAGCAGATACCAGATGAAATTCACAGTTTCAGAAAGCCCATGATAGAATGGAGGATGAACCCCCATCACGGCTCAATTCTTGGGTTAAATTTCATATGCCTGGGCTAACACATGTAGCCCATGAGGCTGCATGCACTCCATCAACATGCATTCCCTTTTGCACATGTTCCCCCTTCCAGGAACTTAGGATAAAACCATACATTTCACATAGCTTTTGGAAATAACAATAAATTATTATTCCTAAGGGCTCAAGCCCCTAATATTATCCCCTCTTCCAACCTTCTAGCCCCCTTTTCCCTTACTCACCTTATGGAATCTTAGTCCCCCATCACTCTTTCTTCATGGTTGGTCTGCATGGAATGATGTTCATATATTATATTAATGATCTGCATATTACATATACAAAAACAAGCTTATGGCCTTAATGCTTAGGCTCTCCGACCTAAGAAACACATAAGCTCACCAACTTATCAATACTTGTCTCACCAGCCTACAAAACATTATTTACAATTCATAAACATGATTACAACAGGGATCGTTCTTGGGGATATTACAATCCCCTCCCCTTATTTTTGCACAGTCCTCAGTGCAACTTTTACACAACATCAATAAGATTTACAAAATCTTCAAAAATATGCAGATATTCTACCCGCATAGCACCTTCATGTTCCCATGTCGGGTCCTTAGAACAGTACCAGTTCCACTGGACCTTTACAAGCCCTATGGCTCGATTCCAGAGCTGTTTATTTTTCCGCTCCAATATGCACACATGATGCACTTGCGAGACACCTTCTTGTTCCACCTGAATCACATTCCAATTGATTACATGATTATCATCAGGTATATATTTATTAAGCAATGAAACATGAAACACATTATGTACATTCATGGATGCAGGTAATGCAAGCATATATGCAACTGGACCAATCCTTTCTAGGATTTCAAATGGCCCACAAAATCTGGTTGCCATCTTGGCGCAGTTTCCCAGCTTCAGGGAACTTTTGCTATCTTTTACTTTCAGGAAAACATGATCGCCCACTTTAAACTCTCTATGGATTATGTTCTTATCAGCTTAACATTTATGCCTATCTTGGGCAGCCTTTAAATTCTGCTTAATTTTTAGCATTTGTTCTTCCACTTCCTTGAGCAACTCTGGCCCAACTACTGTTCTGTCAGCTGGATTATCCCATCTTACTGGAGTATTTCACTTTCTTCCATAAAGTGCTTCAAATGGGCTCATCTTCAATGATTCTTGATACCCATTATTGTAGGCGAATTCTACCAAGTGCAGATAGTCTTCCCATTTCGATGGTTTTTCCATCACATACATCCTCAGTACATATTCTATTACTCGATTCACTCTCTTTGTCTTCCCATCAGACTTAGGATGACAAGTTGTACTAAAGTTCAGATTCATTCCAAACCCCTTGAATAACCCCTTCTATAAATTTGAGGTAGATTTTGGGTCCTTGTCAGACACAATTGTCTTAGGTATTCCGTGCAAGCATGTTATTTCTTTCACAAATTTGTCGACAACATCCACTGCCTTGTGAGTAGTCTTTAATGGAATGAAATGGGAAGCTTTCATAAGATTGTCCACCACCACCATAATTGAATCATGTTGCTTGCCTATTTTTGGCAATCCTATGATGAAATCCATTGTCACCACTTCCCACTTCCACTCAGGAATGGGTAAAGGCTGCAGCAACCATGTTGGGTGTCTATGCTCATCTTTAACCTTCTTGCACTCCATACATCTAGTGATGTATTCAACAATCTCTTTCTTCATACCTGGCCAAAATTAATGGCTCTTGATTGTTTCCATGGTTTTCTGATATCCAGGGTGCCCTGCATAAGGAACATTGTGCATTTCATGCAAAATCATATGTTTCACATCCTAGACATTAGATACATAAATTATGTTCTTGTACAAAAGTATTCCATTAGTTTCCAATTTATAACTCTCCACTTTCTGTGGCATCTTACCTTGCTGTAGCTTTACTACCGAATCCCTGTACTGCAAATCTACATTTGCAGCTTCCGAAATTATGCTTTTAATATCAGTTTGGTACATGCTAATGGATGTAGCATGAAATTCATGTACTCTCCTGTTGAGTGCATCAACCACTTTATTCTCATTCCCTTTGATATGCTTGATATCAAAATCATACTCACAGAGAAATTCCAACCACCTACTCTATCTAGCATTCAAGGTTGGTTCATCAAACAAGTACTTCATACCATTATGGTCTTTCCTTAGTTAGAACCTCCTTCCCATGAGGTAATGTCTCCACTTCTTTAGAGCGTGTACTATGGCTGCCAACTCCAAATCATGAGTTGCATAGTTCCTTTCCTTCTCTTTCAACTTTTTGGATTCATAACAAATTACGAATCCATTCTGACTGAGGACCCCTCCTAGTCCTTCTTTGCATGCACCAATGCACACTATGAAATATTCATTTGGATCTACAATCCTCAAGACTAGAGCATTGGTTAACAGTTGCTTCAATTGATGAAAGGTTTCCTCACAATTCTCTGCCCACTCAAACTTCTTCTCTTTCCTTTGCAAGGAAGTGATAGGGTGAGCTATCCTCGAGAACCCTACGAGAAACCTTCTATAATAACCAAATGATCCCATGAAGGATATAAATTTTTTCACATTCTTTGGCATTGACCATCCTCTAATGGCCTCAATCTTCTCAGAACCTACAACTATCCCATCCTTGGAGATAATATGCCCCAAGTAATGGATCTTCTCATGATAAAATGAGCACTTTCTTAACTTGGCATATAGTTGGTGCTCTCTTAGCATCTGAAACACCATCCTTAGATGTTGTTCATGCTTTTCCTTCGACTTGGAATACACCAAAATGTCATCCAAGAAGACTATGCCAAACTTGTCTAGATAGTCCTTGAATACACCATTCATCAAGCACATAAAAAAGCGGATGCGTTCGACAGTCCAAATGACACCACTGTGAACTCATAATGAAAATACCTTGTTCTAAAGGTGGTATTGTTGATGTCTTCATCCTTTATCCTTACCTGGTGATATCCTGATCTGAGATATATCTTCAAAAATATCTTCGCATTCTTCAACTGATCGAAGAGGTCATCAATCCTCAGCAAAGGATACTTGTTCTTAACAGTTACTTTGTTTAACTGTCTGAAATCAATACACAACATCAACATTATTTCCTTCTTCTTCAAGAACAGAACTTGGGCTCCCCAAGGTGACACACGTGGCCATATTTACCCCTTCTTCAGAATCTCTTAAAGTTGCAATTGCAACTCTTTCAACTCTTGCGTACTCATTCTATAAGGAGATTTCGACACTGGAGCTACTCCAAGTATCAAGTTTACATAGAAATCAATATCTCTCTTCGGGGGTAATCTGGGTACCTCTTGAAATACATATTCAACCTCCTTTAGTACCACATGATCTCCAATACTTGGAACCTTATCCCTAGATGCTTCCTCCACATGGGCTCCAAATAATTGACAACCTTTTCTGTAGCAGTTATTCAACTGCATTGCTGAGATTTCTCTAATACAAACAACTATGGGAATTCCTTGGAATGTTTTCCAATTCCCTTCCTCATCCAGGAAAGTGAATGCCTTGTTATGACAGTCCAAGATGGCACGGTGTTGGTCCAACCAGTCCATCACAATTAGATAGTCATAAGAACCTAAATGTAGAATATTCAATTCATCCTTTGTGCTCAGGCCCTTCATATCCACTGGACAGGACTTAATTAACTCAGTGACTTTTCTCTTGGTTCATGTAGCCAGCTGCACTAACCAATACTTTTCATGTTTTCTTCTTGACAAATGAAAAATTTCCACCACTCTAGGATCTACATAACTATGGCTAGCCCCTGAATCAGTTAAAATAGTAAATGGTTGGTTGTTAATCATACCTTCTACTTCAATAATATGTGATTGAAATTCGTCTTGTTTGTTGTCCAGGTCTGCATAGATCCTTGGCATTATACTACCCATGTCCTCCACTGTTTCATCTTGCTGAACATTATGGACNAACTCTCATTTTTCCATTTTTGTGGGGACAATCTATGTACTTATGGTTTCCTTGACAGCCCCAACATTTAATGGGCATCTATATTGGCCTTTGTTCCCCTACTTCAACCATTCTCAACTCTCTAAACAATGGCTGTCCTTGAGGAATATTTCTGAAAAAGGGAGGTTTGTTTCCCTTCTACCTCTGTTCTTTCTTGAACTTCCTCTGGTCGTCCCAAGCCTTCTGAAAGGTAGGCTTTTCTCTTTTCTTCTCATATAATAATTTCTCTCTTCTTATCGTTTCTTCCATAGTCTTAGGATCATCATACTGAATCTTGTCACCAATGGAAGGTGGAAGTCCACTCAGATACCTTTGAATCTTGGCAGTTTTTTCTTTGCTGAACGAAACATACTTCAACAATTCCAAAAACCTACGTTCATATTCATCAATGGTCATGCTTCCTAGCTTGAGTTCAAAGAACTATTTCATCTTCCTGTCATAATATCTTTTAATCAAGTATTTCTTCTACACATACCTCTTGAATTATTTCCAAGTGATATCTTTCTCTCTAATGTGTTGTACCTGCATAAGTTGATCCCACCACATGGATTCTTTTCCTTTCAGTTGATATATTTCAATTTTTCCTTTTGCATGAGAGGAATAATTCTGTAGTTGGAAATATTTCCTCATGCCAAGAAACCATGTTTTAGTGTCTTCCTCCTTCTGATGTTCTCCATCAAACATAGGAGGCTTAATATTGTTCATCTCTCCCTTCAATTCATCCACTCGATATCTCCTGTGCTTTCTGGTAGGGGATGGGCTTGAACTGCCGTGTGTCCTTCTCTTGGAGCAACCTTGGGAGTGATGATGGTGTCTACCCACAATCCTTGACCTTCTTCCCTTAGAAGTCTGGTGAATCCATATTCTGCTTGAGTCACTCTCCTTATCCAACTTCTTTTCTATTCTCTCCAAACTCTTTAACAACTTTATGTTGAATTCTCCTTATTTTTCCTGAGATTTTCTAAGTTTTCTGCTATTTTCTCAATGAGTTTGGGCATCTTTTTGCAATCCTTCAATTATCTTCCTCATGTTTCCTTCGTTATATATCCATTGTCCATGTCCATTGGAGTTCAATCCTTCAACTCCCAAATGGACATCCATTCCTTTTGCTTTGTCCTCGGAACTGGAAGTGGTTCATGCTCTTTTCATTTCTTTTACACTCAGTGGAAACTCTATCCGATTCTAGAACTCACTAAAATTATGCAACTACAACATGCAAACAACCATAATTTGTCAGGTCATTATTTATTAACAAATCCCACAACATTCATAAACAAATCTTACTCAAGAAAACATTCATTTTTCATTCTCTATGATTCTCGTTCAATCAAGAATCCCCACAAATTTCTAATTTTAGAACTCTGCTCTGCTAAGTTTTTGGGTACTATCCCCTTTCTCTTAGTCCCCAACCCATGCAACCATGGGTCGCTACCAGGCGTTATATCTCAAGGTTCTCTAATCAGAACTTCGGGGCTTCATCTTTTGGGATTTCAGTATTTCATCTCTAGAGGCTCTCACACTTGCTTCCCTCTCCAAATTCTGAATTCTGAACTTCTGACCCTTCTAGCCTCCGGGCCCATAGTACAGTTGTCACCAACCATGGTGGTGACATGTGTTTCCCCTAAGAAGGTCCACGTTACCTCAGGTGACTCCTTCCATCCCTTGCTACGTCTACTTTTCCTTCGGGGCCCACTGGCGCGTGGCCCAGATCCCATGGGTCTAAATCCATCCAAGTGATGTCAACTCGACCCACTACTTCAGCTCTTCAAGATTTCACAATTTCGGGCTTTGGGAGTTTGTGCACTAGCACATCCCACTTCTCCCAACAGTTGAACTCCCGAAATTACTCTCTGCTATTCTTCTCAATCAAACAGACGAGATATTTTTTCTAGATATATGGCGTATATATTATCGAGAATTCACATTTTTAGGTTTTGGGGGTTTGTGCCTCAGTGCACCCAACTTTTCCTGACAGCCGAACTCCCGAAAGGATTCTCGGATATCATTCTTGCACCTTCTCTATATCTAACGGTTGTAAAGGTTTTCCCTTTCTTTTCGAACAGATCCTATGACTCCAACACCCTAAGTGTTGAGTTCCCTCTCTCTTTGTGGTCAAATACCACACCGACTGCGGTTTTATTCTACTGCTACTTCTCCTGAGCCTCGTACATGACCAAGTAACCTGTTGGCACTTAGAAACATTATAAGGTTTGAAATTAGTCCTCTAGACACAATTTCCTCTTGAAACCTTGGGTCCAAAGACCAATTATCCAGCCCCTCTAGGCTCATCGTTGAAACCTTGGGCTCTGATACCATATTGTAATGTCCCCAACCATCAACCCCACGGTCGGGCAATGCTACTAAGAGGAACATTTTCATAAATTTGTATATATCATGCATATTAAATATAATTAATAGATTTTAATGAAATTTAACCAACAATACAGAGTAATCACAGTATTACTGCTAACATATAGAATTAATGGAATTAACAGTAATACCATTGCAACAGAATACATGATAATATTTCAAGCATCATAGACTTGCATTTTAATTGAAATTAAAACACAAAATCAATACTTATCTTTGAAACTATAATAACTCCACCAAATACGTGAAGACCTTCCATGAACCTCCCAACCTTAGACCAAACTGCTCATCATGCTCAGCAGTGGGTCACCCTTGAGCTAGGATCAAGCTCCACCCAAGGCAAGGGAATCCTAGACTAGGCTAAGGTTACAGAAAAACTGCATAGAGAAACCAAAAGGATTCTCTCCAGGATCCTTCTTATGCCCACTACTCATGGACTCTCATTCGCCACATGCCTATTCCACCTGGGAGTATGAACCTTCACAAGAATAGTTCATTGATGCTTCACCTCCCTCTCTGGGTCTTGACAACGGGATGGATCATAATTTCTCGGAGCTCCGTAGCTGGTGCTAGACTCTCTCTGGGTGAAAACCACTTCCTAGTAGAATCTCTCACCTAGAGAGAGCTTCTCACAGGCCTGAAAACTTGCCTCTTCTACCATGGACTTGACAACTGGGTTCTTCAACCAGTTTTCACCTCAATTCCTCCAAGTTCAGGATAACAACAACAACAACTGGTTAATTACACTCAGGAAACACAGAAGGAAACAACCCAAAGGAAGCACATGTATAGACTCAAACCTGCAAGAGTGGATAGGCTAGGATCATAGGACGCGCAGGTGACACGGATCAATCTATGGGTTTGCCACTAGTTTTCAGGGTTCTTGACAAGAAATCCACACAGAGTTCGAACATAGACTCAATGGTTCAGAAAGAGGGTGTATCGGCTTCTTAAGAAAACATCACAGGCTTCAGTTTTCAGAGTTGTGTGACACAGTGGACAACAAAGTGGAGGAGGAGAGCAGAGACCAGATGGAATTCACTATTTTAGACAACCCACGATAGAATGGAGGATGAAACCCCATCACAACTTAATTCTTGGGTTAAATGCATGTGCCTGGGCTGACACATGTCACCCATGAGGTTGCATGCACTCCATCAGCATGTGTTCCCTTTTTCACATGTTCCCCCTTCTAGGAACTTAGGATAAAAACATACATTTCACATAGATTTTTTAAATAATAATAAATTATTATTCCTAAGGGGAATGAGAGTCCACGCAACAATGTTCATATATTATATTAATGATTTTCATATTACATATACAAAACCAGGCTTCTGGCCTTAATAGTTAGGCTCTTTGGCCTAATAAATACATAATCCCACCAGCTTATCAATACTTGTCTCACTAGCCTACAAAACATGATTTACAATTCATAAACATGATTACAACAGGGCTCGTTCTTGGGGATATTACAAAGTGGGTTCGGATTTTGTCTTTCTTTGTGGCTTCAATTCATCTACGGTCACTTCCCTAAGTATTTTTTGAGGACTTTCGAGATCAGAGGATATTTGTATAGGATCTGAAGTAGTCATGGGTTTTGCATAAGGTTTTCCTCTTGTGCTCCAGGTACTCTTTCAAAAGGGTCCTCTATTGAATCGATTAGCTCCTCTCCTATTGGTGGGAACTATAGGAAAGCCTTGTTGAATTACTTCTTGTAGATTTTTGGGTGTATGATCAAGAGATATTGAAGGCATCGAGGGGTTAACAATAGGCTTCTTGGTCTTTTTGCCCGATGAGGCTGCAGGGGTTTCAACAAGCTTCTTGAATTTTTGTTCTGGTAAATAAATGGCTTGTGCAGGAGGGTTTAGAGTCCTTGGAGAGTGGGGTTTGCATGGATAAATAGTCCTTAGATCTATGGTAGTTTTGCTAGTCTTGATTGTCAAGTGAGAGTTTGCAAATTGATAAATGAATGCATCCCAAGTTTTCCCTTGTTTTTCCAATTTGGCTAAAACAAGGATTTTTATCAGGCCATGGTGAAAGAGGTTGTTGTGTGGGTTGGTTAGATTCTTCTTCACTTGAGAGGACATATTCTCCAATCTCTTTAAAAAGTAGAAGGGAAAATTCAATGGTTTATTGAAATGGAAGTGAGCTAACAATCTAAAATGACAGGCTTTAAAGGTGGAATATATACCTTCACATGTGATCAACCTAGTGATGACTATGAGAGGGTTGATCAACTCCTCTTTTATCCACTCCTTGGAGTATCCTTTATTTCCAGAGATGTTTTGGAACTCTGGTTTAAAAACCCTGTTATAGCTTGAGCGTAGCAACTGGAGGTTTTTAAACCATCTATCTCCCACTCTTGGAAGCTTCGTGGCTGCATCTATGGATTCCTATGATACCCCAAAGGTGAGAGAACCCACGCACGTTATCTTCCCATAAAAAATGAGGGAAAATTTCATTGATATGCCATCATTGTGGCCCTACAAGTGGGATAAAAATCGTCCCCAGCCTGTGCGCAAAAACACCTCCCTTCATTGTGCAAACTTAGGGATGGCGAAGAGTTCAATGTAGGAAGATGGTTCATACCGTTTGGGCATCATGATGGTGTGAAGAGATGAACAGAGGAGAAATTCACCAAGAGGGTGCGATCAGGCCAAGGAATAGCCTGATTTGAACAGAGGTCGAGCGCAATTTGAATAAAGGAACCAATAAATAGAGGTTGAGCGCATTTTAAAGAAGGGAAAAATGCAAATGGCAGAGGTCAATTGGAATAATAGTATAACCCAATCTCTTTTTTGAATAATCATAGGGTGGAATTGGTTGCACACATGCACACATGAGTTGTCATGTGTGAGAAAATTCGAATTTGAAGGCTCGTTTTTGGGGGAAATCTTAATGATGTGAGGTTATATCAATGTCCAAGTCTTTTGACTTGGACATTGGATCATGAAAATGTCTAAGGTTTGCATATTCAATCTTGATTTCCATAAACTAATTCAATTAAATGTCATTGATTCCTGGTTACTTGAAATTGTGGACAATTACTGGTGTCTATTTTCATATGGCACTTCATTTGACACCTCATACGACACTTCATATGGAACCTCATACGACACTTCATATGGTACCATTGTGTTAAATGCATTTTTACCTCCTGTAATGGATAGCCTGCAATCTTGGAATGGTTTTGACAGTCACGGTGATTAAGAGCAGATGTAGAGTGTTCCATTGTTATTGATTTTACCACCATGCTTACTCAATACACTCACATAAACATGTAATTTCAATCCTATATTGAACAGCCTGTAACGAAAATAATCAATAAAGTGTTCCATTAAGGATATGTACAACAATTTATAGCACACAGGAGATTTAGCATTTCAAAAATAAAATGACTACTGATGTAATAAACTGTATCATGAAAACAATACATAAATTTTTACAAATATTTACTTCTCTAGGTAGTGATCATTTGTCAACTCATGAACCCCTCCCCCACACCTAAGTAGTGTGACACCTCACAATAAAAAATATAGGAAACCAACCAGTTCTCCCAATAGACGAAGATTTACAACTTGATAAGTGTAGATATAAATTTCACAGATTGGTATGATGAGACGGTTAAAATATGATCCCACCTATAGGATAAGAGATCCTATATATAAATAAGAAGAGGCTGGCAAGAGAGTTTCAAGATATTCTCAGAGTTAATTCCCAATGGCAAGTTTATGGAGTTCATTAACCTTAGCTTAACCATACATACTTCATCTCAACTTTGTCTACAAGTAATGTCGTACATCAGGACAAGTTTAAATTTATTATTTATTGTTTGTCAGATTACCATCCTCGCTAGGTAGAATGTCCCATTGCCAGCAAGCCTGTTTGTTAAGAACCAAACATCAAT
>JASDQU010373700.1:97900-120832 GCA_032191745.1 Picea mariana | reverse complement strand
CCATATTTTGTATAATATTGATGATCACTTGAAGAAATATTGAGAATGGTTTAATAGACTTAATATTGTTTAATCACATTAACAAATGATTCACCTCCCCCCCTCTCAGTTGCCTTAATAATTTCAACAATTGGTATCAGAGCAGGTTCCTTTTATTTTAAGGTAGATATGTAAGCTTAAACATGACAAGTTATAAAGGGACTTAATCCAGTAAGCCTCCTCTGTTTGATGGAACAAATTTTTCCTTTTGGAAGGTTAGAATGAGAACATAACTAATATCCCTAGGTGTTGATGTTTGGGATGTAGTAGAGACTGGATACATAAAGCCTGTTGTGCTAGCTTCCAAGGATGATAAGTTAGAATTTATCTTTAATGCTAAAGGAATGAATGTTATCTTGAATGGACTTGCAGAAGCCGAGTTTGTAAAGGTGATGCATCTTCAAACTGCCAAAGAAATGTGGGATAAACTTATTAACAACTATGAAGGAAATGAGAAAGTAAAAGATGCCAAACTTCAAACATTTAGGTTGAAGTTTGAACAACTAAAGATGAATGAAGATGAAATAGTTAGCAAGTATTTTTTAATAGTTGAAGAACCTGTGAATTCCATGAAGGGTCTTGGTGAGAAGTTTGAAGAATCAATTTTAGTTTAGAAGATTTTAAGATCTTTTCTTGATAAATTTAATCCAAAAGTCTCTGAAATAGAAGAACTAAATGATCTTAAAAATCCATCCATTGATCAACTCCTAGGAACTTTAAGTTCATATGAAATGAGAATCAACAAAGATAAATCCATTACTAGAGAAGCATCTTTTAAAGCAGAGAAGAATATTGATTCAGATTTAGATGATATTGAGGCAAAATTTGTGAGAAGTTTAAAGAAAGAATCAGGAAAATATCAAGGCAAGCTTCCCTTCAAATGTTTTAATTGTAGTAAGATAGGTCATTTTGCATCTAAGTGTCCCCACCAGAAAAAGGACCAGAACTTTGATGATGAAAATAAGTACAAGTTCAAGAAATATAGTAAAAAGAAAAGTTTGTGTGCAAACAGTGACAATTCCTCAGAAGACATAGATAGTGATTCATCCTATGAAGATAAGGTAAATGGCTTCATGCTTATGGCCAAAGAGGATTGTGATAATAAAAGCATAGGCAGTGATGATAATGATGAAGAAGGTGTGGTTGATATGGAAGGAGAACTGATAAGTGCATTGGAAGAGATTGACAGACTCAGAATTAAGAACAGAAAGAAAAAACAATTGCTAATACAGTTCGAGAAAGACAGTAAACGGCCTGATGAAGTTTTTGCCCTGCTAAAAATTGAATTAGAAGAGGCAAACAAAATCGAGGACATACTTAAAAAACAGTTGTCAGAGAAGAAAGCGAGGTTTGAAGCCTTAGAAGAAGAGATATAAAAAACCAAAAAAGAAATGGAGAAGTTTAAGGGATTGTATCACCAAAATCTGCCAAGTATTAAAGCCTCAGAAGGATTAACCTCCATTCTAAATCAACAAATAAACCCAAAGTTGAAAGCTGGTTTAGGGTATGAAGAAGGATCAAGTAGTGATCATCCAAGTAATACAGAACTTATCAAATTTGTCAAATCCTCAAACATTGACAACAGTCACTCTGTAGAAACAAAGAAAGAGAATCAGCCACCAAGAAGGAATGAAAGAAATCGACCTCCTCAAAGAAGACAGATTTTTTCAAGGTACAAAGGTTTTTTCTATGGTTATTGTTTTTTCTACTCTAATTTTGGTCACAAGGCTATAAATTGTTCTATAAGATTTAGATATGAACAATCAAGATATTCAACGAATAACCATCTTCCACAACAAATATCGAGACAACCAAGCAACAAGCAACCTCAGAATATAAATCATGTGATGGTTGGGAAAAGGACGCAGGTTAAGCATAACAATAGTTATGAGCATAAAAATCACTATGATCTTCTATTCAGTGAACCAAAATGTTACATCTGTCGTAATTATGGACATAAAGCAGCAAATTGTCGATTAACAAATTACAAGCTAGATTTGATTTCCACTACTGAAAATGTCAAAGTTTGGAAGAAGAAAGTAGATGACAAGTGTGGACTAGTGTTATCAGTCCAAAAACAAAAGAATTCCTGGTATATTGACGGTGAATGTTCCAAACATATGACTGGAGACAAAACTAAGTTTCTAACTTTAAGTGAAAACAAATCAGAGAATGTAACTTTTGGAAACGATGCACCAGGAAAAATAAAAGGTAAAGGAATGGTAAGCCTAAATAATGGCAAAGGAAAAGCTCAAGATGTGTTGTTTGTAGATGGTCTGAAACATAATCTACTAAGTGTTAGTCAAGTTTGTGACAAAGGATGTAAAGTTGTTTTTACTTCTAAAGACTGTAAAATAAAGTCTTTGAGTTCAGGACAACTGGTTGCAAAGGGGATAAGAACAGAAAACAATGTCTATGTGTTAAATGAAGAAAAAGAAGAATGCCACTTAAGAAAATATGATGAAAGTTGGTTGTGGCATAGGAGAATTGGAAACCTAAATTTTGATCATATAATCAAGCTTAGAAACAATGGGGCAGTAAAATATCTTCCGAAGATATCAAATCCATACGAATCTGTTTGTAAACCTTGCCAGCTAAGAAAGATTACTCACACTAAGTTCAAATCTAAAAACTTTCCTTCAACCGAAAAACCTCTCTAGTTAGTACATATGGATTTATGTGGACCATCAAGAAAATAAGGTACAGGAAAAGAAAACTATTTTATGTTGATTATTGATGATTATTCTAGACTAACATGGGTTGCCTTTTTGAAGGAAAAATCTGAAGCATTTGAAAAATTCAAAGTGTTTAAGGCTCTGACTGAGAATCAAACAGAAAAAAGATTGAAGGCAGTAAGGTCTGATAGAGGAGGAGAGTTTAGTTCATGGAACTTCAAAGAGTTATGTGATAATCATGGGATCAAACGAGAATACACTATTCCAAGAACTCCACAGCAAAATGGAGTCGTTGAGAGGCAGAATAGATCAGTACAACAAATGGAAATATCAATGATGAATGAAAGGAACATATCTCAGACATATTGGGTAGAAGCAATTCATACAGTTGTTCATATCCTTAAAAAAACACATATCAGACCACACAGTGACAAGACTCCTTATGAACTATGGTTTGGAAGACCTGCTTCAATCAAACATTTTAAGGTCTTTGGGAGTAAATGTTATATCAATAACAGTGATGAAAATATTGGAAAATATGATGACAGGGCTGATGAAGGTATCTTCTTGGGCTATGCTACAAATAGTAAAGGGTACAGATGTTACAATAAGAGGTTGCATAAACTAGTTGATTGTATAGACATAAAGGTTGATGAAGAAGTCCTGGTCAAGAATGTAAATAGTGTTGAACCAAGTATAGAAGATATAGTTGAAGATGAATATGAATAGGTCCAAGGATTAGGAAGAGAAGAATCTGAATCAGATGAAGATACGAATACTCACACTGACACAAATCAGCAGAAAGAAGAAAAATCACCTCTCGGAATTGTTAGAAAGAATCATCCTGAAAATCAGATAATTGGAGATATAAATAAAGGAGTTCAGACAAGAAGGAAATTGATTAAAGACTCAGAACAATCTCATGTTTCTTTTTTATCTATGACTGAACCTAAAAAAATTGATGAAGCCAGCCAGCATGATGATTGGATTAGAGAAATGAATGAAGAGCTTGATCAGATTGAGAAGAACAATACTTGGGAGCTTGTCCCTAGACCTGAAGATAAGAATGTAATAGGTTCCAAATGGGTGTTCAAAAATAAAATGAATGAAAAAGGACAATTTGTTAGAAATAAAGCCAGATTGGTCTGTAAAGGGTATGCACAAGTTGAAGGTAAGGACTTTGATGAAACTTTTGCACCAGTGGAAAGATTGGAAGCCATCAGAATGTTCCTTGCATATTCATGCCATAATAACTTTAAAGTGTATCAAATGGATGTTAAGTCATCTTTTCTTAATGGATATTTAGAGGAAGAAGTATATATGGAGCAACCTAAAGGTTTCTCATTGACAGATAATCCTAATTATGTTTGCAAGCTGAAGAAGGCCTTATATGGACTGAAACAAGCACCACAAGATTGGTATTATAAACTGGACAAAGTTTTACAAGACAAAGGGTTCAAGAAAGGTACTGTTGACAGCAATCTCTACATTAAGTCTGAAGGTGATAATTTACTAATTGTTTTGGTTTATGTAGATGATATTATTTTTGGTTGTACTAATGAATCGTCTGTCCAGTGGTTTGTTAACTCTATGCAAACAGAATTTGAGATGTCCATGATAGGAGAACTGCCATATTTTATTGGTTTACATGTAAATCAGAGTTTTGCAGGAATATTTATCTCTCAAGAAAAATATTTGAAAGAGATGTTGAAGAAATTTCAGATGGAGGATTCCTCTCATGTTAGCACACCTATGGTGGTTGTTTGCAAGCTCATTAAAGATGATATCTCACTGGATGTTTATCAAAGGACATATCGTTCTATGATAAGCAGTCTTATGTACATCACAACATCCCATCCTGATATAATGCAAGCTGTTGGAATGGTAGGTCGTTATCAGTTAGCTCCTAAACAAAGTCACTTGGTAGCTGTCAAAAGGATATTCAAATACTTGAAGGGAACAATGATTTATGGTATGTGGTATCCCAGAAATCAAAATTTTCAGTTAACTTCTTATTCAGATGCAGATTGGGAAAATTGTGTGGATGAAAGAAAGAGCACCAGTGGAGGTGTCTTCTTCCTGGGTGACTCGTTGGTAGCATGGATTACTAAGAAGCAGGGATCTATTTCCTTATCAACTACAAAAGCAGAGTACATTGCTGCTACTACTTGCTGCACTCAGATTTTGTGGATGATTCAAACTCTTGCAGATTTGAAGGTAAACTATACTGATCCGATTACAATTCACTGTGATAACAC
Source organism: Picea mariana (assembly GCA_032191745.1). Lineage (NCBI taxonomy): Eukaryota > Viridiplantae > Streptophyta > Pinopsida > Pinales > Pinaceae > Picea > Picea mariana. The sequence continues at coordinate 115,860 of JASDQU010373700.1, read as the reverse complement.
TAGTGCCATTAGTGTCTCCAAGAATCCTGTTCTTCATTCCAACACTAAGCATATCCCAATAAAATATCATTTTCTCAAAGAACAAGTCACAAACAGAGTTGTTCAGCTGAATTATATCCCTTGCACAGAACAGATAGCTGATATCTTTACTAAATCGTTAGCAGAGACCCCTTTTGGAAATTTTCGTCAAAAGTTGGGGGTTATAACTTCTTTCGTCTAATTTGTTCACCTGGTCAGGGGGAGTACTTATTGAATATCTTTTGTATTTCTAAGTTGCTCATAATTGACAGGGGGAGTACTTATTGAATATTTGTTGTATTTCTAAGCTACTCGTAGTCGACAGGGGGAGTATGTACTACAACAGCTCAGGTGGAGCGTGTTTCTTCTTTGACATTAATGTCAAAGGGGGAGAAAGTGTGGTAAATTTCAAGGATGCTACAGTGGTATAGTTGCATGTTTTTTCAAGCGATTGCCATCAATGCTAAAGGGAAAGATTGTTGGCATGTTTTTAGACAGAGGCAGAGTATGCATGTTTGTCATTGATGGCGCGTGTTTGTCATTGATGGCGAATATCAACATGATCAGATGGCAAAGATCAGCACGATCAGTAGCATAGCGATAATGGCAAGATCAGCAGTGTAAGCTCAGAAGGAGGAAAACAGTCAAAGAACGACAAAGGTTTCATTTCGGAGCTTCACAGATCTGGAAATCCAAAGGAAAGAGGTTCAAACTCACGATATGTGACATCGCGTAAGATCTTGACCATTGATTCAAGAAGGACACATGGTGAAATCGCGATATTACCTGGACCGTTGGTTCCATAGGACACATGGAAAAACATCATCGTTTCGCTGACTGGAACGTCAGAGCAAAGTGCTCGTTTGATTGGCGAGTGGTCATATTTCAAGGTCACATCGTCGAAGGCTTAAGGGAAGGAGCTACTTGCTAAGTTCCATCTCGGCATTCGCAACTTGGAGTATCGAGACTCTTCATCACAGGAATCGTGATATGCGAGATCACGAAAATATCTGGACTGTCATATCACCAAGGATTTTGGACCATTGATCAGGCATGAAGAAGGCTCATGAAGTGGAAAAATCGTGATAAGATATGGACCGTTGATACAAGAGGGGCACGTGGCAATAGATCAGAGCACGACAGAATACCCAAGACACAAAAGTGTGAAATGTGTTTTCGAATAAGGCTATGGTCACAGCGAGTGGTTACATCTACGGAAGATGGAGGAAGAAGCTAGCGGTGTTAAGCTCCATCATGGATTCTCGATGATCGCGACTTGGAGCATCAAGAACGTTCATCATAGGAATCGCGATATGCGAGATAGCGATGAGATCTGGACCGTCAGATCATTGGAGATCTCGACCATTGATCAGGCTCGATGAAGTTTATAATTTCGCGAAATATGAAGCGCCTTTTCGCGCAGCCTGTGGTCACTGCTGGTGGTCACGTGAGGGAAAGAAGCTAGAAGTGCTAAGCTCCATCTCGTAGTCTCGACGATCGTGACTTGGAGTGTCGAGATCCTTTATCACAGGAATGCCGAGATGCGAGATCACGAAATTAAAATTCTGTTTAGCGCTCAGTCACAGCTAGTGGGCATATGGGATAAATGTGAAACCCTTCCGATTTAATCAAATGGTGCATAAGAATTTGAATATGATCGGAGGGCTACTGTTGCACTTCACAGTTAATTAATCAGTTACGATTCAGTTAGCAAAATGGATTCATGATTCTTGATCAGTTGGAGATTCAGTTGCTGAGGCATTTTTTCCCAAGAAGATTTGAGGTGTAACGGATGAGGCGTGTGTGAATAAAAGGAGATATGAAGAGACTGTGTAAGGTTGGATGTTCTAACCGAAAAATGTGATGATGTGTAAGAAGAGTAAAATTAAAGTTTGCAGAGCTTGAGATAAAACTCAGAGATGAGTAACAGTTGTTGGACAGACAAAAGTAAGAGAAAAATAATAGAATAGTAGAATATCTTGAATCAGAGTAGAACTGCAGAACAGATAGAGGAAGAGAAGGATTGCAGAACAGTTAGAAATAGAACAGATTTACAGAACAGAGAAAAAGTGGTAAGTATCGATTTATCTGTCGTGTTGGTTATTCAATCATTTATTTATAATCAGGTAGGTAGGGTGGTGCTAGGAAGGACTGTGGTCCTCTGATATTCAAGTTGGTGCTTGAATATTGGAAGTTGTATCTTCCATCTAGTTATAGCTAGAAAAACAGGGTGGCAGGGTGGTGCTTGGGAAAACACAAGGTTTTATATATACAAGTTGGTTCTTGTATAAATCCAGTTGGTGTTGGAATATTCAGGGAGTTGGTGCTTCCTTCTAGTGGGTGCTAGAGAAACCAGAGAGTTGGTGCTCTCAACCAAGTTGGTGCTTGTATAAGTGGAAGTAGGTGCTTCCATCCAGTCGGTGTTGGAACACTCAAGGAATTGGTGCTTCCTTCTAGTCGGTGCTAGAGAAACCAAAGAGTTGGTGCTCTCAACAAGTTGGAGCTTGTAAAACAGAGATAGTAGCCTCACATTGAGTTAGTGATCAATCATAGAGGATGTACAAAACTTAAAAGACTGCCTATCATTTCAAAGAAGAAGAGGTTTTCTCCCTTTATGGGTTTCCTCGTTAAAATCTGTCTCTGTGTATATCTTATGTGTGACCGATGCTCATTATTTATGTTTTCCATATTTTGTATAATATTGATGATCACTTGAAGAAAGATTGAGAATGGTTTAATAGACTTAATATTGTTTAAGCATAGTGACAACTGATTCACCCCCCCCTCTCAGTTGCCTTAGTAATTTCAACACGGCCCTCATTGTATCGGGATGTGATGGTCACTATCCTTCCTGAGCTTAAGAGTGTTGAAAGGCACTCAACCTTAATCCTTTCGTTGTTCCACAAGATCCAACGGCTAACGGAACGTTGGCACTTCCTCCTGAAGCGATTCCACCGTCCAATTCAACTTCTCAAGGAATTCTGGCCAAATGAATTGGTGTCCTCCCTCCTGAACTTGACTTCTGCTAGACAATTTCAACCTCCACCTCCCTCTAAACACTTCAGAGGTTCTATTCCTTCTGAGCTTTCACTTGCGAACTCAAGGCTTCCAAAAGGGTCCATGTATGCACTCCTTGCGGAAAATTTTCAAATAACCTCTGGTTATTTAGGTCTTCAACTCTATGCACTCTTTGCAACAAAGAATTATTCAACTACTCTATAAGTTTGATGTAATGCATTCCCTTCTCCCAGCCTGCACACACTTTTCACGGCTCTGTGCTCTGTTATCACTCTTTCCTGTAAAGACACAATTTGAATCTCCTCTGAGAGTTCTGAGATGAAACTTAGAGCCTGGTCGATGCACTCCTTGCGGACCCTACACTGCACTCTTTGCAGGATTTCTTAGAAAGAGAAACAACTGAAACTCATTCTCCCCTTATCCAGAATTCAAATATTCAACATACAATTCTAGAGCCTGCACACACACATAGCATTAAAGAAAAATGCATACAGAGAATGCAAACAATCCTGCAACATACCATTTAACAGGTGGTTCCAACAACCATAACAAACACATAGATTGGAATCAAAGCTTTCTTATATTANCATGGGAAATAACAACTAAGTGCATAAAATTATTTGTTCTCCTATATTCTTCTCTGCAGCTCTACAACATATGAATTCTCAATAATCATACAATGATACAAGATGAGGGTGTCTATGACCTGTTTTCCCCTCCTACGCTTCTAAAACTGTCTAATATGTCATTTAAATCTACCTACTTGCATTAAACAGACATAAATGCCTATTACATCCAGCGGATAGGAACATACGCTCCAAAATCAATTTGGATCTTCGAGGCATAAATGCATCTGCACTTTCCTCCTATCTATTACATTAATGCTTCAGATTTTGAAATCCACAACATTTTCACAAAAGAGTATTTAATTTCATCTGCGCATTCAACTGTCTCCTTGGTTTCGGGCGAGCACTTGGGATTTATACGATGCTCCTGCATCATAATCCCTCGCTTGAAAATTTTCATGAACTCTTGTTCATGAGTTCCTTCACTGTTTGTCCATGCTTTTTAATTGTTGCTTCATCCTCCCAACTGGCATATTCAACTGGATGTCCTTTCCACTGGATGTCCTTTCCCATCAGGTAATTCAATCTCATATGTGTTTGCCCCAAATTTTCTTATGACCTTGTACGGTCCAATTTTCTTCATCTTTAGCTTGTTGTATGTTCACCTTGGGAACCTTTCTTTCCTCAAATGCGCAAGAATCAAATCACCAACTTCAAATTGAAGTTCTCACCTGTGTTGATCTACTCTACACTTGTACTCTTGACTTGAACTCTACAATCGCTCCTTGATTATGCTATGAATCCCCTTCATTCCTTCTACAAAGTCCTCTGCACTAGCACTCCTGAATTCAGCTTGTTCTGAATATTTCAATTCAGAGACTCCCCTTGGATGCATTCCATATACAATTTGGAATGACTCTGCCCTGTGATTCTATTGAGTGAATCATTGTAAGCGAATTCCGCCTGTGGCAGAATGTTATCCCATTAACTGTGGTGTTCAGTCACTAAGCTCCTTAATAAATCTCCCAAAATCCTGTTCACGACCTCTGTCTGTCCATCCATCTAAGGATGATACGATGAGCTAAAAGACAATTTTGTCCCCAGATTCTTCCATAAGGTCCTCCAGAAATGTCCTACAAACTTGGTATCTTGATCAGAAATGATACTCCTTGGCAAGTCGTGAAGTCTGATGACTTCCTTGAAAAACAGGTTCGCAATATGAGTTGTGTCACTGGTTCTCTGGCATGCTATGAAATGTGCCATCTTTGAAAACCTATATACCACTACAAAGATTGAATCATATCCCCTATGTGTCCTTGGCAGTCCTAATATGAAATCCATGCTCACTGCGTGCCACGGCCTTTCAGGTATGGGTAATGGCTGATATAACCCTGCGTTCTGCCTTTTTCCCTTCGTGTGCTGACAAATTCTGCACCTATCCACAAATTTATTCACATCTGTCCTCATCCCTGACCAGTAATATGATCCATTCAACTTTGAAAACTTTTTTCATGGCCAATGTGTCTGGTCAATCCTCCATTGTGCTTTTCCTTCATCAAATTCTCCCTCATGGAGCATTTCGAAATACATAGCTGATTTCCCCTGAACAATAGTCCATCCTGGATCATGTACTCTATCCATTGGCTTCTGCCCCTGAGAATTGGATTCTCAGATGCCTCATATGCCTCTTTGAAATCTGGATCATCCCCGTACATTTCTTTGAGGCTATCAAAACCCAAAGTCTTAACTCTAAATTCCTTCATAAGAAAACATTTCCTGCTCAAAGCGTCAACAACTTTGTTAGCAGTTCCAAAAATATGCTTAGTCACAAAATTAAAATTCTGCATGTATTCAACCCATTTAGCATGTTTTTGGCTCAACTTCTTCTGTCGAGTCACAACTTGCAAAGCATGATTATCATTGTACAAAACGAACTCTTTTGGAACCAAATAGTGCCTCCATTTATTCAGCGATTGTATGAATGCGTAGAATTCTTTGTCATGTGTGGAGTACTTAATATTTGCTTCATTCAATTTTTCACTGAAATACGCGACCGTCCTATTGTCTTGTCTTAAGACCGCTCCAATGAAGAATCCACTCACGTCACACCTAACCTGGAATGTCTTGCTGAAATCTGGCAAAACCAGAATTGGTTTCTCAGTGATCTTCTTCTTCAGCAAGTTGAATCTCTTCTCTGCTTCCTCCGTCCAGTGAAAAGATTTATGTCTTTTCTTCACTGTATCCATCATCGGTGCGCTAATTCCACTGAAGTTTTGGATGAATTTCTTGTATAAGCTAGCCGAACCATGGAAGCTTCAAACTTCAAACACACTCTTCGACGATGGACAATCCTTAATCTCTTTTATCTTTTCTGGATCCATTTTCAATTCATTTGTAGAGATAACAAAACCCAAATAAATGTTTTATGTCCTCATAAATGACGATTTATTCATGTTGATCAGCAATTTCTCTTGTTGTAACCTTCTCATCACTGCAGCTAAATGCTTAAAATGCTCTGCTTCAGTTTTTTTGAAAATTAATATATCATCAATATATACAATGACGAATTTTCCAATGAAATCCTTCAAGACTTCATTCATCAACCTCATGAAAGTACTGGGCGCATTCGTCAAGCCAAATGGCATGACAAGCCATTCATATAGCCCTTTATTCGTCTTGAATGATGTCTTCGATTCATCACCTTCTCTCATTCTAATCTGATGATATCCGCTTTTCAAATCAATATTTGAAAAAAACTTTTCTCCACTCAAGCAATCCATCAAGTCATCCATCCTTGGCAATGGAAACCTATACCTAATGGTAATTTTATTGATTGCACTTGAGTCTGTACACATTATCCAGCCACCCTCCTTCCTTGGGCTTAGCACTGTTGGAACAATGCATGGACTCAAGCTCTCCCGAATCAATCCTTTGTCCATTAAGTCCTAGACCTGTCTCTTAAATTCTTCATTCTCCTGCGGGGTCAACCCATAAGCTGCTTTGTTCGGAAAACTGGATCCAGGTATAAGATCGATATGATTGCTTATACTCCTGATAGGTGGCAACGAACAAGGTAGTTCGTCCACTACTATATCAACAAATTCTTCCAACAACTCTTGGATTTCTTCCGGTAAACCATCTATCCTAGTGTTGTTCAAAAAAATTTTAGGCTTCCTAACCAAAATGAATTGCATGTCTTCCTTCTTCTTGACTTCCTTAATAAGTTCATTCCCACTCATGAGAAGTGCAGTGTTGCTCATCTATGTTTTGACCTCTTTATCCTTAATTGGCAGCAACATGTGTGCCCTACCATTTTTTTCCAGATTGTACGTGTTCTTTCTCCCATCATGCACCACATTTATGTCATATTTCCACGGTCTACCTAGCAATAGATGACAAACATCCATGGGAATGACATCATATAATATCTCATCTTTATATCCTCCTATTTTATATTCAACTAAACATTGTTTAGTGACATTTACCTGATGTCCTTTTTGTAGCCACGAAACTTTGTATGGGCTTCGATGCGCAACAGTCTCCAGCTCCATCTTTTCTACCATTTCCGTAGATACAAGATTATCTATGTTACCGCTGTCCACTATGACCTTGCATACCCTGCCTTTGGTTTTGCAAGCAGTCCGAAATAGACTATTTCTTTGGGCTAGGTTCTCTGGCTCCTTCTCTGGTTTCAATAGAACTTTCTGCATCATCAAATATCTTCCGCCCTCAACGTCTTCTACCTCAACATTCCGTCCTTGAGCTTCGGAAATGTAAGTTTCACCACCATCTTTCTTCCTATCTGGACACTCATAGGATTTATGTCTGATTTTTCCACAGACAAAACATTTCACTTCATCTCCTCTACCTCTTCCTCTTCCTCTGGCTCGAGGAAAAGTATTTCTATCAGCATATTGCCTCCCCTGTGAGCTTCCTCCTCTCTTAGATTGAGTTTGAGGTTTCTTCCCCTCTTCTTTAGGCTTATGATTTTTATCCCGGGCAATCGTCTTGCCTCTTCTTTGACTTCCGCCTCGGCCTCTTTGACCTTGCTTTCGGCTCAGCTTCTCTTCATATTTTAGAGCCATCTGATAAGCATCTTCTACGGTTCAGATGGTCATCATGCTCATCTCGTCCTGAATGGCATATCGTAGACCATTCATATACCTGGAAACTTTCTCATCATCGCTTGCCTGATGACCTGCTCTGATGTTTATCCTATAGAACTCTTCAGTATATTCTTTCACTGACATCAGCTTCTGTCTCAAATTTTGCATCCTCCGAAACAGATTTATTTGATAATCCCTGGGTATAAACTTGGCTTTCATTTTTGCAACCATTCTATCCCAGCTCTTGATTTTCTACTTTCCCTTGCAACGTCTGTCAGCCTGCAGTTCATCCCACCACAGTGTTGCATGCCCTTTAAGTCTAGTAACGACATGTTTGACTTTCTTGTCTTCCTCGACATCCTCATTGTCGAAGTGTTTTTCTAGAGCTATAATCCAGTCTAGAAGCTCTTCAACGTTTAGGTTTTCTTCGTACATTGGAATGTCCATTTTTTCCCTAGAACCTATCCTTGCAACAACCCTGAATAGGTGTTCTTCTGCAACATCTTTGACTACAACTTCTTCTCCTTCATTTCCAGCTTCATTTTCACTTTCAGCTTCGTTGATATCCCTAGCGTCAATTGTTCACCTCTGTGTTGTCTCCATAGCATCAAGTCTGGCACGTAAGTCATGCATTTCTATTTCCACTACTGGATCAGGTATGGGCCTTTCTCTTCTTCTCGGCGGCATGGTTGTAAAATTGCTCTTTCCTCTCTATTGTATAAAGCAAAGAATTTGTTCTAGACTCTGATACCACAACTGGTGCAGACCTCCTGCCCACAGGCTGATATCCACGTAGAATCTTCTCTAAACCATGACAAGGGTTAATTGAACTCCTTGTTTAAGCTCGCAAAGGATTTCGGGGCTCGTGAGTTGGACACTTTGAATGCAATGCCACGGCCCTTAACAATAGCCGAAATGCAAAATTGTGAATGGGCTTAAGGTGTAAGCCCCCTCTTCAGCCCATTTTCCAATATGACCAAAGCCAAGCCTTCATGCAAGCACCTTTCGCAACTCGTGACTTCACGAGTTGGAGCGCCAACCTCTCGTGCTCTTCCCTTGTGAATCCTCGAAATGTGATATGTCAACGAAAGTTGATTCCACCCAAAGCGATGGGCGCACGCCCCCTGTCACCTCTGTTTACTCCACTTACAGAGTGGGTCCTTGCCACCTGTTCGCACGAGTCTTCAGCTTTCGCAACTTTAGAGAACAGCGAACAGCCGTTCCTCTCCATCTACAAATCCCCGACTCAGAAAACGTGCCTTCAACGAGATCGACGGTTGTGTGCCTCCCTCGATCCAACAACCCTCGTTGTATCGAGATCTGATAGTCACTATCCTTCCTGAGCTTAAGAACGTTGAAAGGCACTCGGACTTAATCCTTCCATTGTTCCACAAGATCCAATGACTAACAGAAATTTGGCACTTCCTCCTGAAGCAATTCCACCGTCCGATTCAACTTCTCAAAGACTTCTGGCCAAATGACTTGGTGTCCTCCCTCTTGAACTTGACTTCTGTGAGACGATTTCAACCTCTGCCTCCCTCTGAACACTTCAGAGGTTATATCCCTTTTGAGCTTTCACTTGCGAACTCAAGGCTTCCAAAAGGGTCCCTGCACGCACTCCTTGCGGTAAATTTGTTGGTTATGTGTTATATTCTTTTCATGTGTGTGTGTGTGGGCGCATCAGATATGACAATTGTGTCTAACGATCCCCTGTACTAGTGCTATGTTTGTGTTGTGTGCGTCGGGCGCTTTCCTAGGGGGGTCCTCGTGGGGTCCCAGGGGGGGCAGGTATGCCCCCCCGGTTATGCGCAACATTCGGCAATGGGCGGTAGCACCCCAAAATTTGTTTTTTGGGTGGTTTTTGCTATTTTTAGCGGTTTTGTAAATTAATCCTGGATTAAGGGATTAGGGTTTTGGTATCTACGGAGTACCTAAAAACATTTTATATATATTGTATAGTGAATGGTGAAATTCGATATAATGAATATAAGAAAGGTTTTCCCGGTTGAGGATTTCCGGTATAAATCTCTGTGTACTATGTGAATGAGCCATTGATTAATTTATGTTTTTCTTAAGAATCTATATGCATTGCTTTACTTCACAGGTTTAAAACTTACAAAATTTTCAAATAACCTCTGGTTATTTGGTTCTTCGACTCTGTGCACTCTTTGCAACAGAGAATTCTTCAACTCCTCTGTGAGTTTGAAGTAATTTGTTCCCCTCTCCCAGCGTGCGCACACTTTGCACGGCTCTGTGCTCTGCTAGCACTCTTGCCTGTAAAGACACAATTTGAATCTCCTCTGAGAGTTCTGAGATGAAACTCAGAGCCTGGTCTATGCACTCCTTGCGGACCCTCCACTGCACTCTTTGTAGGAGTTCTCATAAAGAGAAACAACTGAAACTCATTCTCCCCTTATCCAGAATTCAAATATTCAACATAGAATTCTAGAGCCTGCACACACACATATCATTGAAGAAAAATGCATACAGAGAATGCAAACAAGCCTGCAACATACCATTTAACAGGTGGTTCCAACAACCATAACAAACACATAGATTGGAATCAAAGCTTTCTTCTATTAATTCCAGTGCTCCTGTACATGGAAAATAACAACTAAATGCATAAAATTATATGTTCTCCTATATTCTTCTCTGCAGCTCTACAACATATGAATTCTGAATAATCAGACATTGATACAAGGTGATGGTGTCTATGACCTGTTTTTCCCTCCTACGCTTCTAAAACTGTCTAATCTATCATTTAAATCTACCTACTTGCATTAAACAGACATAAATGCCTATTACATCCGGCGGATAGGAACATACGCTCCAAAATCAGTTTGGATCTTTGAGGCATAAATGCAACTGCACTTTCCTCATATCTATTACATTAATGCTTCATATTTTGAAATCCACAACGTTTTCACAAAAACGTATTTAATTTCATCAGCGCGTCTAGCTATCTCCTTGGTTTTGGGCACACACTTGGGCTTTATACGATGCTCCTGCATCATAAAATCACATGATTATATTATTGAATGCATACCACTAGATGTGGTAAAGGCTGGAGGCTTGTATTAATTCAAATCTTCTTAGCTTTGAATGCACACACTGACATAGTAGAATGTCATGTTAATTTGGTTATGGGCTAATAACCAAAGAAATAAAAGATAAGAACTTGTTATAGGAATGAATGCCAGTAAGCTAGTCATGTGTGAGACTAGGACATGGTTGGATATGGAAAGGTTATGAGCCACATAGGTACAAAAATCTTCCTACCTTTAAATAAAACTCGGATTGCAACCTTTTTGCTAACACTAATGAGAACCACAGAATTATATTATTGTTGTAGTGTTCGGGTCGAAAAGGAAGGCATCCAATTAATTGGGAAGACAATAGGAAGTATGTGGAGAATGTGTCAACACATTGGCCAGGATTCCAACTTATGGATGGTGAGATACATGACTGAGATAAAGAGAATTATGTAATTCAATGCAAGGTGCACTGAATAAGTAATGCATTGAGAATTGCACTCATGCATAATAAGTGATAGAATTGTGTACTAAATGCAATTGTTGAATGTGTTTTGTAAGTACATGTATATATATTATTGCATGGAAATAATTGTTAATAATAGCTGAAATGTTGTTAACTCATGAAGTTGATGACATTTCGAGGAGGTGTTAGACATTGCAACAGGAAAGTTGCAAGTCAAGTAGTCACATGAGCATTGACTAAAGGAAATTTTGTTGTTCAGAAAAAGAAGTAAAGAACTTACAGATATTAATTATGAACAGGCATATGTATAGAATGATGAGTCATTCTATTTTATTAAATTTTTTGGTAATTGTGATTGAATTGCTAGGTGTAAGCAATTCTAATATCAYTGCATAAAGTTTTGTACATATTGTAAKTGAATTATGATGTATAGRAAATACTGACAATTTGTTGGTTGTATGCAAGATGACACATTACAGGAAAAATGGTATGCAGTTTGGTGCCAGTAGAAAACCACAAGGAAGGTTGCACTTATAATATAGCAACATCCAAGAAGAATTATGAAATAKATGTTAAAACTCWAATCATAAGTTAGTTASTTTACCTAACTGTTATACAGTTACATGACAGTTATGCTCYTTTTGTATTATATATGTACATCTATGTACATGATTATTGGCTCATTGATGAATATAGAGTATGCCTTTTCTACCAGTATTTATTTATCTCTGTTCATCATGGTTTCTTGATTGCTTCAGTTATTTCCATTATGTTTCTGTTGTTTTCTTGATTATGAATCTAACAGTGGTATCAGAGCGTGAAGATAATCTTATGAGCCTGATAGTTTTCGAGAGAAATGTATGATACCTGAGCACATTTGGTCTCTTTAGATCCATGATAATTTTCGATGGAGTTGGAGTGTAGTGAGAGTGTGTAACGAAGGGATCCCAGAGATATGAAAGCCTGACTAGAACTGTTGATTTGTCTGCAAGAAGAAGAATCGCTCGACAATAACAAGTAGTACACCACGGAGATTCTGGTCAACCTACCACACTACAGCGTCGCGTACCAGCGTGAGTCGACAATGTGCTCCAAGCCGTCGTTCTTTACGAGTCATTGGACCCCAAGAGTGGGGACAAGGAGGAAATGGTGGAGAATCTGTTCAATTTCCTGCACATATTTGTTCAATTTCCTATAGAGGTAAATCATGGTTGAATCCTTTAATATTATGCATTGTAGTTTATAATGGGCATCGAAATATTTGAAGGCAATATGAACTTTTCTTTGGTATCAAAATTGGTGAATAGAACCCAACTTATAGGTAATTAGGGCACTCCTGCTCTGGAAATCGATTGGGAAAATTGCCTTAGAGAAATCAAGTGTTCAAGAGACTGTTATTGAAAACCCAAATCAATGTGGAATTGAAATCGCAAGCTGAAATCATTGGTGGTGAAGCATTGACTAGTTCATCCAATTAGAAATCCTTTAAATCGAATGGAATAGAATATAGTCTGGTGTGAGTTCTATATTCATTCTTACTCTGAAGTTAATGGCACAGTATGGGCAGCCGTAGGAGTGGGCCCATGAGTGAATATCCAGTGGACGGAGTTAGATCTCTTATGTTTTGGGAAGAGCCGAATGTGAATGGTGTTCACGATTTTGAACGTTGGCTTGGTTATACACCTACGTTATCAGTGTAACATTGTTGATGGTTGAGCATGTGTTGATCATTGAAAGGCGTTGATCATAGGAAAATTGGTTCAACAGATTTCTTGAAATTTGATGTGTGCCCATCCATTGAAAATAACAACCATCCTCCAATTCACCCAGAAATTGAAGTCTCCATTAGAAATGCATTAAAGAGTTTTTCTCCTGAAGAGTAATGAGAAAAGGTAGAGAAATCATGTAGCTGAAAGTATTCTAGACATCGATCACAAAGATCCCATTGTATTCTTCATGTGTTGATATTATGTAAGGTTCGAGAAATCAAAGTCTCAAGGGAATCAAAATGTATGCTCTCTCATCTCTGAGTAAGTTTAGTAAGCACAGGGGAAGTATTTTTGCAGCATATTTAGATGTCTGTAGTGTTTAATATTCCTTTTGTTGTGTGTTATTCTTGTAGTGTTGCTATGTGTCCGTAGCATGCATATAAAATTCTGGAAATGTTTGCAACTTAAAGGAAGACTTTGATGTGTATTTAAGGAGTTATAAGGTTTTGTATGGAGGAGTTTTCTCGATTGATTGTAATTGGAGTTATAAGGGTTTTTTATTTTGCCTTGAACATGTAAAGGTGTTATAAGGGGTCCAACAAATTGCATATTTGTCTTTGCATCCTTGACCCACCCGAAATTGAATAAGGGGGTCTATCTTAGGATCTTTGTGTGCTTCTAAGTTATTGGTCATTTATCTTCCATATTCTGCATTGAAGAAATATTTACAATATTGTGCACATTAATTAACTCAACTATGAAATCTACAATTGCAATAAACAAGTGCACTCTCAGTACAGTGATTACTTGTCTACAAGTAACGCACGCGAAGATTGATATGTTCAAACTTCAAAAAAAAAAGATATCTGATGAGTTAAGTTTGCTTCGACAGCAACAATGTGATTTCAACAAACAAAGTGACATCAAGGATGAAAGTGACTTCAATGAAGACATTTAGTTGACTAGTGATGAAAGTCATAAACATAAAGATGAATTAGATGAAGTCCCTATTACAAGAAAAGTTGTGGATAAATGTGGCAAAGAAATTAGAATTGTTTAACCATGGGAAGAATTATGCTTTAAATGAAATTGATATGGACTAGGATATGTAAAGGATGCTGACAACCTTTTTCATATTCCTTATTATAGTGAACCTGTTTGCTTTATGAGTGGAGGTTTTTTGAATGATGATAAGAAGACGGAGCTTGAGGATATTGGTAAGGAACAGGTACAGGATATTGTTTTTGATGATGTTGTTACAGATCATGATAATCAGTCAGATAAAGAACCCATAAAGTGAAAACACTGTCACCGGTTTGGTCATGATAAGTCAAACTGTTTTGATCTTCACCCATGCAAATTTTGTGGGAATACAAATCACTCCTCTGTAAGGTGTCAAAAGCGCAAGCAGAAACATATTCATTTTGAATGGTTAGGAAATTGGCGTTGGTGTTTGGAAGCCAATTTATTGGAGCAGTCTTATCGCTGGATTTATACACAAGTACAGTCGTATTTGATTGGAGATATTTCTACAGTTGATAGACATGAATGCTTTTCAAAGATTTGATGATATAGGGTATGATCGGGGCCCAGTTGATGTAGTCTTTTGATATATTCTTGGCCATACTTGTGAATGACGGTCAAGGGAATTTGAACCACTTGTCCCTGACAGGGGGAAATCTAAAGTTTTCAGTCAGGTTCCAAGTTTGATTTAGAGCCTGTGAACAGATGATCAAATATGCAACATAGTTCCTGGTATGGAGTCTTGTTCCTTAACATATTGTTCTTGATAGTTTGTAGTCAACTTAAAACCACCGATTGAGTAGAAGACATGAAGTTATGCTTGTTACATTTTCAGTTATTTCCATTATGTTTCTGTTGTTTTCTTCATTATGAATCTAACAATAGAATTTCATGTTTTAGGGGAAAAGTTGGATTCCCTTTCGAACTAAGTTTGAGTTCCTAAATGAATTATTTTATGTTCTCTCATGNAAGAAGACAGAGCTTGAGGATATTGGTAAGGAACAGGTACAGGATATTGTTTTTGATGATGTTGTTACAGATCATGATAATCAGTCAGATAAAAAACCCATACAGTGAAAATACTATCACCGGTTTGGCCATGATAAGTCAAACTGTTTTGATCTTCACCCATGCAAATTTTGTGGGAATACAAATCACTCCTCTGTAAGGTGTCAAAAGCGCAAGCGGAAACATATTCATTTTGAATGGTTAGGAAATTGGCATTGGTGTTTGGAAGCCAATTTATTGGAGCAGTCTTATCGCTGGATTTATACACAAGTACAGTCGTACTTGATTGGAGATATTTCTACAGTTGATAGACATGAATGTTTTTCAAAGATTTGATGATATAGGGTATGATCGGGGCCCAGTTGATGTAGTCTTTTGAGTTGAAGACCGAGTCTTCAAACTCTGCCGGAAGACAGTTTGATTAGCCTTTTCCTATTTACATTGTGAAAGCGTACACATTGTTCTAGTAGCTTATACAGGTGTTGGATATATTCTTGGTCATACCTGTGAATGAAGGTCAAGGGAATTTGAACCACTTGTCCCTGACAGGGGGGAAATCTAAAGTTTTCAGTCAGGTTCCAAATTTGATTTAGAGCCTGTGAACAGATGATCAAATATGCAACATAGTTCCTGCTATGGAGTCTTGTTCCTGGACATATTGTTCTTGATAGTTTGTAGTCAACTTAAAACCACCGATTGAATAGAAGACATGAAGTTCTGCTTGTTACATTCTCAGTTATTTCCATTATGTTTCTGTTGTTTTCTTCATTATGAATCTAACAATAGAATTTCATGTTTTGGGGGAAAAGTTGGATTCCCTTTTGAACTAAGTTTGAGTTCCTAAATGAATTATTTTATGTTCTCTCATGATAAGTCATGTGGGTGATGCAGATGAGATGATGTTGATTAAAGTTAGAATGTTGACTACAAAGAGTATCTCAGGGAAGATGCTAAATGGAAATCTCTGAGGGCAAATCTCTCAGGGCAGCTGGAACTCATGGAGCCACAGTGCTTAAGACTTCCTGATCCGGCTTGTTGTTGAAGCCCAAGGAAAGGGAGGTGTAGCAGCCGATGGACTGTGTGACAGTGAAGGTGTACACTCCTCAGGTGCGACAAGCATGTGGGGAATGAGAGACCATTGGTTGGAGTGTTGTTGAAGTTTGGTACCTTGGCCTAGACCATGTTGATATGGAAGTCTTCTCAATCAAAATATAAGTATCAATTCTCTATTCATTGTATGCTATGTATTTCGTATACAATTTATAATGTTATTAGAATTGCCTATATATATTGCATGTATGTTCTAATGTTGCTTCCGAATGAATGGGTGTACGATGAGAGTGTTTACGTCTATTGAGTCATAGCCCTGTTGAAGACACCAGAAAGATTGGCAAGTCTGTGAATGTCTATCAACGTTCCTGGTTCCGAGTTTATGCTTGAATTTGTGGATTGAATATATCAATTTACTCTAGAATTTAAAATATCTTAAATGTCGACAGCTTATAATATCTCAACTAGACATTTTATAATCTACATATCAACTTCATATCTCTCATAAAAAAAAWTCGGACATGATGTAACCATAAAGACATAATTGAAATATGGGTCCAAATATGGAAAAATACATCCAATTACAAATCCAATGAGGAAATGAAGAGCGAAGTAGAAAAGGAAATGAGGAACAAAGTAGATATTAGAGRCATATAAATCCAATTACATTATCTAAACGGACGTT
The DNA here is from genome assembly GCA_032191745.1 of Picea mariana. Lineage (NCBI taxonomy): Eukaryota > Viridiplantae > Streptophyta > Pinopsida > Pinales > Pinaceae > Picea > Picea mariana. Next base: position 99,179 of record JASDQU010373700.1, on the reverse strand, counting down.
TGGATATTAATCCGATCACGTTATATCCCAAAGAAAGAAGATGTAAATCCCATAATTCGATGCCTGCAGGCTTTCAAAGGTCCTCGTCCTCCTCCGATATTTGGGAATCATGTGAGAATGACTGCAAGCAAGTGTTCCCTTGCAGTTTTCTGTTTCAGAAATTTTGATAGTATTCATCGTATGTGAATCTTCATGCAGGATGCTCGTCGTCAATCGATGCCGGTGCAGGAGCGATGCACGCATCTGGAGAAGGACTGTAAAAGGTGGGAAATGAAATGCGTGCTTTTGAAGAGCTCACCACAGCGCGATGCAACACACTCCTGTACCTTCCGTTGCTCAGAATCTGCACATACATAATTGCATTCCAACGTCAATTATTTTGAAGTCACACAGCATGGGCACATTGATTCTACAAATGAAAAGTTAAATCAGAAGAGATGAATGCAAGCAGATTGATGGAACCTGTAATTGATCACCGATGTTGATAACAAAAGAATTAGGAATGGGATTGATAGCAATCCAGTGTCCATTGTTGAGCACTTGTAAACCGGGCACCTCATCTTGAAGAAGAAGAGTGAGGACGTTGGGATCTGAATGGGCTGGTTAACCGAACGTAAGCTCGGGATTGGGGCACTTGGGATAGTAGTTAACAGCCATGTGTTGCTCGTGTTTCCCAGTGCTTTGTCTAGGAAGTCGGCCTCCAGTCCCAGGCTCTCTGATATTGCCTCCAGCAGCCTCAGAGAAAGTGCCCTTACCTCTCTGCAATACAGACTGCACGCTTCTCTGCCATATTCATCAACAACGAGTAAATACAGTGTTCTTAGTATGTTTTGTTTTGCAATTCACAAATCCCTTTTCTSRTCGATACCTTCAAACAATTAGTTTTTTCAACTCAAAAACAAAAGCAATGAATAGACTCAATTTTTTTGAAATTTTCTCTCAAATTTTTGTGTAATTTTAAGACTATCCAGATAACATGATTATCCAAAGAACATAAAACCATCAAAACCAACTATACTTAACCAAGAAACACTCAGAGAAAAAGATGAAATTGTCTACTTATTAAATCACTCCAAAAAAATCTCTATGTAAAGTTGTAAACAACATGATGCAATTCAAGTGGACGCTGCATACCTATAACCAGCAGGTTTTGAAGGCCAAGTGTTAACATGATCTTCTAACGGATAACAATGATGTCTGAGGTAGTCCCGCCAGTTGAAGACTTGGTCATTATGGATGTTGAAGCTGGTGGACAGACGTGTTTTGCTGGACGGATCGT
>JASDQU010373700.1:59827-70885 GCA_032191745.1 Picea mariana | reverse complement strand
ATTCTGTTAAGTTTATATGTGATTTATTCTGCAAAGAGCTCGGTTTGCCATTGCCCAGCAGGTGTATTTAATTTACCTATAACAGAGCTTGAGACCACGTGTGTCTAAGATAGCGTGTTTCGGCTTGCTGAGGGGCCGTGAAACGTTTCAAATTGGTATCATAGCAAAAATATGTTTACTCAGTGACGATGCCCAGCCTGTTGGTGGCTGGTAATGTTACAATTCATCCCACCATTGTGCCTCAACATTAACTGCATTGTTGGGCTGAAATCCACCATGGTTATTGTCTATACTCCGTTCTTCTTAATCTTTATCATGTTATCTGTTTTCTATTTAGTTGTTTTGCACTCAGGACAAGTCCACTAGGGGAAGCTTTTGAGCATAGCATGGAGGAAGCAGATATCATAGTAGGTCCAGTAGAGCTTCTTCGAAAGTGCTCTTTATCCTCTTGAGAAAAAATGGAAAACTTGAGCCAAAACTATGGGTTTACAACTATCTTAGAGCAGGGAGCAATAACCACCCTCGGTAAATAGAACATGTACCCTAGAGTAGGGAGCGTTAACCGCCCGAAACAAAACATGTATCCTAGAGCAAGGAGCGATAACTGCCCTCCATAAACAGAACATAGCATTAAAAGAAGCTCGATGTCTAAGAGAGTCACGTCCTCAGAGCATTAAACATCATGGGAGTAGCTCCACAATGTTGTAGGTTAAACGTTCTATAAAATGACGATTTTTTTTTGCAGACATTTGCTCGAAATCCGGCTAGAAATTGTTAGATTTGTAAATTTGAGTGATTGTTTATGTATAATCCGAGTGCCCCGGTTTTCAGCAGATTGAATCCATTTCTCCGTTCACACTTGTGAGTCCAACACATTTTGACTTGACATTAGTTGTTTAAATTTTTTATTTTTTTATAATTCAACATTACAAATTGAAAAATAAAATTATATAAATATGTTAAAAACCTAATTATCTAATATTTAATTAGTAAAAAGTGTGATATAAACTTGATATGACATAAGCAATTGTTTATGGTATTATCTAGTTGTTCTACTACTAAATGGTTTTAGACTTACAAGTAATAAAATGTGTTGGACTCACCAATGATAACAATATACATGCAGACTGCATGTATAATAAACACTACAAAGCATTAAATGCTGTGCATGGTTAAGTGTGGACCATTGGATACAACAACCTACATCCTAGCATTTAATGCTCTGCTCATTGTTAACCCTAAAAGACAGTGACATCCTTAATTAGATATGATCTCACCATTAAAAATGATTCCATGACAATGAACAATAAGCACTATAGAACACAAAACCTGCATGCTAGGTGTGGGCCATTGGATTCAACGGCCCACACCCAAGTATTTAATGCTCAACGGCAGTAAAAGACAGTGACATCCTTAACGTTTCGGTGGATTGTATGGGCAATGAATCCTTATTGGACGGCAATGAATGATCTATATTCAAGCACAGGGAGAAATTTTCTCCGCCACACAGAGTGGGCATATCCTCCACATTTTCTACACGCTTTTGACTCCGTATGTCGATATGAACGTCACAGACATTCCGTCACAAAATTGTATTTCTATGGACGTCACAGACATTCCGTCACTGTGTAACGCTGGGCGAAGTTTTAAGCGCTTGGGACCCAACAAACTAATATTATAAAATGCTTCCAATCAGATCGAGAGATTAACATGGAGTTTGGCCTCTTCAACCGACGAGATGGACATCATCAACGTAGAGTTGGAGAAGGCCTCCTCAACTGATGAGATGATTGATTGCAACGGGAACGAGGAGCCATCAATGCGATTAATATCGAACAGAAGAAACTATTCTGAGCTTCCACAACATTACATCAGACCTCCCACGGAGCGACCCAGGCTGGATGAAGTAGTCCTCTTGGTAGATTCCATACCTCTCGTGAACCTCCAAGGTCTCTTGTACGATTCTACTCGACCTCAGCTTATCCGACAAATTGGCCAGGCCTGTGCTGAATACGGCTTCTTCCAGGTAATTGCTTTCGTATTCTTATAACAAAATAGTTCATATTCCTATCTGCTACTCATGTTTTCTACTTAAGATTATGCCAGGTTGAAGATGAGATGCAAATTGTTCTGTGTATGTGCATATAAACAGATAACCAATCACGGCATTCCAGACGTGGTGAGCAACAGGATGCTAGAAATAGCGGAGGAGTTTTTCACAATGCCTGTGGAGGACCGAATACAATATTATTCCGACGATCCGTCCAGAAAAACACGTCTGTCCACCAGCTTCTAGCATCGTCTTTTATTTATTACAAGCACAGTTATTTATTACAAGCACAGTTACATAATTTATGACTGATAAACACCGAAAGGCTATAGTTGAAGGCAGATTCTGAAAACAGTAACGGTAACTTTAATGCTAACTGTAAACCGTCCTAAGATCAAAAGAGTAAAAGAAAACCCTAACTGTACTCTAAAGTTAAAACAGTGAAAAAAAAAAAACTAACAAAATATATCCCAAAGCAAATATAAAAACAAGACAGATTAAAATTTCCTACAAACTAAGGGGTTGTCTAAACTATTTGTGGACAAACCAGACATCAGATGTATATAATTATTCTAGCTTTCCTTCAGCTATTGGAGTTAGTTAATTGTTTTTTGTCCATTTTTCTAGTTAATGGGTAGAGGAAGGGAACTTTCAAATATGATAGTTGGGGCAATCAGTAGCTCTACTGGAGATATGGTTAAAAGTGGTCGAAATGTAAATTTTACACTGGATAAAAAGTTAATGATGAAGTAAATATTTAATGTCAAGTAAGTTTGCTAATCACTTAAATGTGGCTAAAAGTGGCAATCAGATGACCAGAGAGTAATTTTTTAACATGATTAAGTAAATGTGAAAAAGTAAACAGTTTAAAGCATGTCTTTAAAAATGAGAGGAAGTTATGAACATTAAATCTAATTCATTGATTTGAAAGGACTACTAAGAATATGTCAACATCTTCAATTACTAACCATCAAATTAAAATTTTACATTAAAAGATCATTAATTGTGTTCATTTCCAATAAATGTACCTTCTAAAATTAAATATATACAATTTATTTATTAATAATTTTTTATATTAATTTAAATTTTAAATTTATTTTAAAAAAATAAAAAATAAAATAGTCTGATATATTCAGTCCACAAATTCAAGCATCAATCTGGCTGCCATGCCGGTTCCTCCATTACAGATCAGTTAAAATAGAGAGAAGGCTCTCGTATCGAGATTAGTTAAAAGGGAGACACTCATTTTCCCACATTTGATACAGCTGCAAGGCTCGACATAAGGATGGCGATTCTGTTTATGGAATATATGCAGGATCATTATATTCTCTGTTTTCTTTTGTTATTTAATTCAATATACTAATATTAACATTCAAATTATATTATTTTAATATTTCTTTATTTATTTTCTAAACTTTGATACTCGTATATAAATGATTCAAGAAAATATTTTACGAATTCCCTCTCCTGAGGAATATTCCTATGGAGGGCTCTTATAAGGAAAGTTTAAAGTTTGTGTTCTCTTTTTCCTTTTTTCTTATTCATATTGCAATGGGGAGCTCTTATTATTATTCCTTTTTTCTTATTCATATTGCAATGGGGAGAAGTTTGTGTTCTCTGTTTTCTTTTTCTTATTATTTAGGAGGATGTTAATGTAAAGTGACATGTATGGTTTATTATCGCATTTTGAATTTTTAAATCTTTCCGTTAAGTAGGTTTAGTTGTTTAAAACATTGTTCACACATATTCCTACGCGCTTTTATCAATTCAATACCAATAATTTATATAAAAATATAATACTTTAATGTTTGTTTAATTTTTTTAAATAAGCATTGATACTTATATTCAAATGGTTTTATAAAGTCTTTTATCGATGCCTCTTTATGTAGGAAACATTAAAATAGGTTTGCGATGTTTGATCTTGTTTTATTTTAAGCAATGATACTCATACTCAAATGATTAATAAAGTGTTTATTTATTTCATGTTTTGTTTAAGTACGGAATATTGCCATTGAGTTGTAGTGTTTGGATACTTCATTGTGATGACTACTAAATTCACTTTGGAATGTGAATTTAGGTTATTATTATTTTTTAAATAAAAGAAATTTTTAAAAATTGAAAAGAGGGTGTTATTGGTTGATAGTTATGCAATGATTTTTTAAACTTAAATTATATTAGTTTAAAAAAAAAGAATATGAATAGTGATTTTTTTAACTTGAGTTATATTAGTTTTGTAATGTATTTTTATATAGGGTGGGTTAAGTCAAACCAAACTCTCTTTATTACGACTCTTATACCATAATGTAATATCCCCTATTTAATCGAGGGATATTATGGTGTAGAATACATATAAAAACTAATATTTTCAACTTGATTAATTTATGTACCTTATCAATACGGATCACACCCAAATCTGACCATTTGACTGATATCACGGTTCTAAATGCATATAACAACATATATTCAACATGAATGCAATTGTTCAAGCCAACAAAAAGCACACAACATTCATATAAATCATTTACGTGACGAAATAATCACAAATAGTACAACATAAACACTTATCTACTAATGCTTAACCAACTGGCTGCAAACAGAGGATGAACCTCTTAGTCATAGGCACTGTTGATCATTTTCTCTCATCAACAAGCCACCCCCGAGCTGGAGCTATGATTCCACAAGGAGATCTGGCCCATTGGCTATCCACTCTCCACATAGAGTAGCCCCAAACCTAGGTTCTACTCTCACAGTAGTTCCAAACCTCCAACTTTCTCTTTTCCCCACAACTTGCACTACTCAAGGAATGTACCCCCTTCACTTCTCACAGTCCCTCGGGCTATCCCATTCGTTTATCAGGGCCCCTAGTGCATTTGGTTGGCTAGGAATCGCTCAGCTGTGAACTCTAGGAACTCCAAGCCACTTCATAATTTATCATAACCCAACTGATATTCTCCTACATCTATCTCGATTTTTCTTCTAGCTCTCTTCCTCCTGACCTTCCCAACCCAAGGAATGCACCATTTGTTTATCAGGGATAACCTAAGGGATGTGCCATCCATTTATTAAGGTCAACCAATGAATGTGCCATTTGTTTATCAATGTCTCTTCATCACAAGTAGCTAGGAATATCTCATCTAGGAACTCAAGGGAACTTGTTGCTAGGGAAAACTACCATCAAACCAACAACAAACACTTGTTGTTATAGTGCAACTCACTCCAGAGTTCACTCTTAAGGATTGAAAACCTGGCTCTTCAGTTTTCCATCTCCAATTCACTCTAGTTATGCTCCAGTCTGCTCTAGAATCCTCTCTCCATGGTTGCACATGCTTCAAGCTCTCTTTCTTGCTCTCTTGCACAAAAAATTACTGTCCCTGACTGTTGTCTCAAACCATACAAATTTCCTCCCTTTGGATTTCCTTTCTTGACTCACACTCTTCCCAAAGATGATTGTACTCAAACCCCACGTGCACAATAAATTTGGGATGTGACCACTCACACCCACCCTCTTACATGTATTCAATGATTGGATTTGGGAACACTCGATCAAAAAATATAAGGTTATACACAAAGATAACAATTCAGGAATGTGGGTTGGATTAATACCCATGAGTAATTCCCCCTTGGACCCCTCTCTCTCTCTTTTGGAATCATAGCCTTGCATCATTCTTCATCTTTTTCATATCACAACAACCAATTATTATTTTTATTAAATTATTTCAATGTTCATAATATGAAATTCAGCCCCCAACCACATTAAATCAATATGGGATCTTCTGCCAAACACATCGGTTCACCAGCCTAATTAACATTTATACAATTAAATTATAATTCAAAGGGATTAGAATTGGGGATGTTACATCCCCTCCCCTTTATTTTTTCACTTTCCTCAGTGCACAACACCCTACAGGTGTAATTTCATTTTACAATTCTGACTCCCCATCCAATAATCAACATATAGGATCTCTGACCCAATATTGCACAGGCATTCCACCCTAAACAAATTACATATGCACTCTGGCCCCAATACCACTGATACATAGGTACTCCAACCCCCAAAATCATAAATACATATGTTCTCTAGCCTAAAACATATATACAAAGGTAGTATGGCCCGAAACATATACATAAACCACTAGCATTCTCTTACAACTATCATGATTTCCACCAACTCTCTTCCCATTGACCTTACCAACCCAAGGAATGGCATCCCATTCATTTACTAGGGTCGACCCAAGGAATGTGCCATATGTTTATCAAGGCTAACCCAATGGATGCACCATTCATTTATCAAGGATAACCCAAGGAATGAGCCATTCGTTTATCAAGGTCTCTCTAGCATAGGTAACTAGGAATCTCACTACTGGGAACTCAAGGAACTCACTGCTAGGAAATATATCAGTAAACTAACCAACAACAACCTGGATGTTGCAGTGCAACTCACACAAGGGGGCACTCTTCAGGCCTGCCAACCTAGTTCATGCAAATCACAAAGGAGTTCATTCTTCGGGCTTGACAACTTGGTTCTTCGACAGTGTAACTCACACATGGGTTCACTCTTCAGGCCTAACATCCTAGTTCTTCGACAGTGCAACTCACACAGGAGTTCATTCTTCAAGCCTGACAACCTGGTTCTTCATGTTGTACATACTCTCTAGGCTCAAGCATCCCTTTCACTGATATATAGTTCCTCAGGCGATCCATCATTTTCCAAGGTGTTCTCTTTCATACAAATGCCAACTTGTTGCTAGATTTACACTATCAATCCACAATCTGTGGAAATCATCCTATCTACATCACGTGCATATATTTAATATGATACATCATCATACACATTTTAGTTATAAAATTTCCAATTTGTTTTATCGAGGATTTTTTTTTCTAAAACATGAGTTTTCTACTCAGAATCGTTTGGCTCTTGTAGTAGTAGATATTAGTCTTCCTTATGATTTACACCACTACCATATACAAGACTATTCTTCCTACAATTTTCTCAATTTCCATGCAACCAAACAAATTGATAGCATATCATAACAATTTCCAATATAAAATTTTCAAATTTGGTTATACACCAAAATGAAAATTCCCACACATGAGATTTCTTCTCATTATGTTTGTCTCTTGCAATGATATATTCTATTGTTCCTTATGGGCTTACATTATTTTCATATCCAAGACTATTCTTCCTACAATTTTCTCAATTTTCATGCAACCAAACAAATTGTTAGCATATCATAACAATTTCCAATTATAAAATTTTCAAATTTGATTATAAACGAAAATAAAAATTCCCATGCATGAGATTTCTTCTCATTATGTTTAGCTCTTACAACGGTATGTACTAGTATCCCTTATGGGATTACATTATTTCCATATCCAATACAATTCTTCCTACAATTTTTTCAATTTTCTTGCAACTGAACACGTTGTTTATATCTCATGCACAATATTTGCATTCAGTCCATGAAGTGATTTTCATAATTATATTAATCTAAAAATTCCATCACTTCCAACTATTATTCATATTAAAAACAAAATTAATCCATTAATCATATTATCTAGAATGGAACTACCATTCATTGTATATGCATTAACAACACACCAAGCTTTTCATAATGCAATCAAACTTTACCAATAAGTAAAACCACTATGCCAATAATCATGGCCCCATCTACACAATGCATCCTTGCATTGACTTTGGAATACCATATGTTCATGTCATGTATTCACCATGTGCGTTGGAAGGTATGGCCCATGCCTCAATACCTCATCGAAAATCTTCCCCACAACCCGTCTGATACTTTGGATACCTTCCTCTTCAACCCATACACAACACTAGGAAAATCATTCCTTGGTGATATTTAGTGTAGGAAAAAAGGTTTCAATCCAAACCTCAGTTACGTAGGTGAAAACCATTATGAACTTAGATGGCATTATATACTTTCCATATCCAATCCCATCATGGCCTCACACACGACCATCTCTAATGGAATTCATTTCTATAACATGAGTAATGTCTCCTGACATAACTCGGTTATGACCTCATAACCAACATAACACAATATGCAATTAGTTTTCCATAAATTCATTCAAGTAACAAATATTATTTTCATACTCAAGGCCTTTTTCCTTTACATCAATTCAAATTTTGAGATTCAACTGAGGGAATTCTTACCTCAATTCCCTTAAAAAATTATATGCCATAACAAACCCAAATGCATACATATACGGTTTTCATCAATTTACTTGATTCTACTTGATCAACTGGTACTTTATAGAAGCTCACAAGCTCCTTTTTCCAATCTCTTGATCGACATTCCCACCATCCTCATTTCATGTTTGTATGGATAGATACCATAAGCGACAATATCACAGGATGTTAATCATGTTTCCTGGATACACAATCCATCATTAGTTTTATTCAAATATCATAGCATATATATATATATATATATATATATATATATATATATAAACAAACTACTCTTAGTCTATAATCATGCCACCAACATGTTCAGGCTTGTCTACATGCACAAACACACATCAATATGCACCAAGAATTTGATCTTTATTGCCTATGTTATGCACATGCATTCTATATTTATTCTATGAAACATGCACCAATTCTATCATGCACTCCAATGCATATCTATTTCAATTTCAATTAAATTATTTTATTGTTATTGTAGATGGTTGTCCCTGAATTCCTATAGAACCTTGCTAACCTATGCACTACCATTCTACCCAATTGTGCACCAATGGCACCTATTTTACATCTGGTAGCCAAACCTTACTTGGCCATTCTGCATTTCCAACCACTATGCCCACTAGTGTTGTCATCTCACAACGTTTGAATTTTCACTATACTAGGCTCAAGCATGAGGTTTATTTCATTTTAGCATTTACTTGAACCATGAACAAATGAAGCTACATAATTTGCAAGTGCTACAATAACCAAGATCACAAGAAGAATAACCATGCACAACAACACAAGAATTATCCTGGGAAAACCCTTCTCAACAAGGGATAAAAACCCAACAATCATTTTCTATAGTCTCAAGAGAAGATCCTCCGACCATGAAACTCTAATGCACACAAGAGGGTTCTCTACAACCTTGAAACTTGCACTCAAGACAGGTGTGCACTTCAGCGCTAGAAATGTACTTGCTGAAATTTCCAAATGACAACTGACTTATGTGTTTCCTCAATGGGGAAATCACCTTTACTTATACTAGACCAAACACAACAATAGGTGTGTCTGTTGGCACAAAAATGTCGACTTAAATAACTCAGAAAATAATCAATTATTACAATAAACATTAATTATATTTCACATATGCTGGAGCCAACCTGTATCCTTTACATCACAATTAGGGTTACAGGTAAATCTTACTCTTAGACAATATATCAAGGGATCTCACACATCCACTAGTGCTTAGCCACTAGGGGAACGTCCACTTGTGCTTAGCCATAGGGACATCCTACTCAATAGATCTCTATCTCACTAAGTCCAAAGGAGAATCATATGGAGTACCATCTCAAGCCTGGCTCAACTAAGTCCTGTTGACGGGCGAAATTGCATGCTCGTCAACTGGAGAAGTGAATCTGGTCCAGTGTTGTCCACTTAACCCAAGCCATTTGGAAAGATTCACCTTGACGGGTTTAGCGGCTCCGTTAGCCGATCTAAGTACTAGGAAAGTGAAAAAACTAAGCTAAAGAAACTAATCTAAGTGGAAGAAAACTACTACAAACTATGTACAAATATAAAATATATATGCATTTTACTTAACTAATATTATAAAAAAATAATTCTACTTATTAAAATGTTCAGCCATCAACAGAATTAAAATCTCAATTATATATGTACAGTATTTACAGGATACAAATTTTGATCTAAATTTGCAAAAATCATATGTAAATTTTCTTATGACAACAAAGCTATTATTTTTGGTTTTTTATAACTTTTATGAGAAAGGAATAAAATGAAAACTATCTAAGCTGAGCAATTAAAATAATAATCCTAACCGTAAATCTGAACTATATATCTAACTCAACTACAGAGAATTCTCGAATTTATCAACTATTAAATTGCAAATAATAGACTAACCTGAAGTAACGCTTCCTATTTGTCATGTGTACACAGTACTTGATTTAGTTGTTTGATGGGAGGAAACCTGCACCAGATTTTCCACAAGCTTCTTGTAAACAGGAAGCAACCGTGCTTTTTAAATACAAATGAAAGAACAAACAAGACATAAAACGATAGCAATCTTAAAGTTTACAGATCATCACATTTAGATAAATCCCCGTGCGAAGATTTGCATATAATCGTTCATTTAACTAAGAAGATAAACCTTCTGTTAATTAAATTCAAACATAGTGATTCTTGTGAGTAAAATGAGGCACATCAAATATGGATAAAATTTAAGTCATAATGCATCAACCCGTAACAAGTCTTGATATCTAAAGTAGTCAACAACTTGATAACAAATTAAAATGCACAAAACTTGAACGAAAGTATGATAAATTGAAAGCTAAAGCTGTAACAAAAGATCCACTTCCATTCGAGTCTGTATCATTATAAGTCCATAGTCTTTGTTCTCCCAACAGTGATGGGTTGTTTACAAAAAATAACAAGTATTTAAAGGCCACAGGGTAAAACATCCTTGTGGGAATTATCAAAAGCTGTTTGGAAAAATCTGGGAATAATCTCCCAAATCTCTATTTCTGCCTAAGGCTAACAACTTAAAACAAAACTATATAACAAAATGCATGTTCTAAACTGCCACAACATGTCCAATTTCCCATTGAAATTCATATGTACCTGTAGATAGGCAAAAGTAGACAATTTTAGATAATGTTTTAATTGTAAAATCAACAAAATCCAAATTTTATGACTAGCTACAGAATCTCACGATTCTGTAGCTGGTCATATTTACAAACAAAATCATTTTAAATTAATGCAAATGATAACAGAAATGTATATGGTGAATGAAACAATTCTTAATTAC
>JASDQU010373700.1:9065-25325 GCA_032191745.1 Picea mariana | reverse complement strand
AGTGAGTAAAGATCTCTGAGCAATCATATAATCGAAATCCTAGTCTAAACTATACTGCTATTATCTGAAAGAATTAAAGCTTTAGCTAATCTAACATTTACACTATTGAAATCAAATGCTAATACTAATCTACGAAGATGCTGACCTTTGTTGGGCGGTGGGCCCTTGCCGCTTCAACAGGTCAGCGACTGGAGTCTACAGTAAGCTTGCTTTCAACCCACACATTACTCTTACTCAAACTTCAAAACATAGAATCAAACCATGCTAACAAATCAACTCACATTCAATCATAGATGATCAAGACATGGAGATAAATGACGTCCTTCTATTAATATTCACCCAGAATATGTTCTACAATATGTAATGCTGCTTCACATGCTGTGTTATGATAACTCTCCACTACCTCCACCATCCTTGCCATGACTGTTTAAACAGTCTTAGTCGTGAAACAAAAGGAGGTGAAATCTTTTGCAAATTAGTCAATTGTCAAATTTAATTATTCGGTTACATATTTTAAGATTCATCCTCATGAAACGAAGTGGATGAGGATGAGGCAATAACAAACTATCCTAACATAGCCTTGCTAAAACATTTATGATTCAATAAACATCCAACAATTGTCTTGGGCACGATCTAGAGATGAACTTGGTACATTCGGCTTCCTGTATTGGTACCGGATCATGACAGGTAGATGGTACCGAATCCGAACAATGCACAAATGGTTGGTACCAGATCACGATAGTATACGACCGTTGGTATTGGATCGCGACAGGTGAGATTTGGTACTGGATCTGAATAGAAGGTGCGCTTGGTACCGGATTCAGATAGTGGAAATTTGGCGCATAAATATCGGATAGCTGAGCTGGTACAATAAGGCTGGACTTATCTAGAGGTCAAAGGTTAGACATGGCAAATTGAAGCATTAGTACATGAAACATTTAATATCCTAGCTCAATAAACCACGAAAATGCATGAATTAATTATACTTTACCTTATGACCTTATCAATGGCTAATGGTAGTGTTCTTTGTCATTTATCCAAGCTTAGGTAAGCTAAAAAGGTATATATGGGGAGTATAATAGGGTAGTGGGTATGTCAATTTAAATGATTAACATTCCCCCATGCCAAAACCATTGCATGTCCTCATGCAACTGAAAACAAACCCAAAATTTTTCGAAACTTGAGACTGCATTCTTTACTTCTGTGGATCAATGATGTTGATGGTTGAGGCTTCTTCTTTCAGCTCCCTTTTTATGACCCTAATGTATTGTAGGAGTCGTAGTACCTTCTTGATCATATTAGAAGTCTTTTCATGGTCATCTTGAAGTTGCTGGCTGGTTTCTTTCAATTTCTCGTTTTCCTTTTTGATATACCTGTCCAATAGTTGGTATTCCTTCACTTCTTGTTTGAGTTCTTGATTTTGTTTTTGCAGTTCCCCAATCTCTTTCTTCATCTGTTATTTTGTTAAGGTCCTTGTTGACTCCATTATTACTGGTTGGATGTATTATCTTTCCTCCACTTCCTCCATCATCCCAGATAAAGTAACAGTGGCTTGTTCCTCGGTCAAACTAGGGATGTCATCCTGGACTGATAAGTCTTCAGAAGGGGAGGTAAGATCGATTTGATCATCCTGTGTATGAGGACTGACAACTGCCTTTCCTTTCTTTTCCATGCTCCTTGTGGTTCTTCTACAAGGAGGTACTGGATCAGGGGTGCTCACAGGCTTCCTTTTCTTCTTTTCTATTTGTGGAATGGTTACAGGGGATTGTTCTATAGACTGTTCACTTTTATTTTCTGAGATATTCTTCCCTTTCCTTACAGTTTTTATCTTACGGCCCTTCTCCTCAAGTGTTACTGTTGAAGTCTCCTCTACTAATTTGGTTTTACCTTTTTATTCTTGACTTTTAAAAGTCTTATTGACTGTGGAAGAGGGCCCTGCTTGTTTACTATCTTTTTCATGTTGACTCACTGTTCTGGATGATGATGGAGTTGCCTTATCTTTCTTGCCCTTTTTCTTTTGATGTTCCTTATTTTTCTTTAGAGTACGCTAGGCTTCCTCCATAGGTTTGTTTTCTATGGGAAGGTGTTGAGTGATAAGGATTTTCCAACTAATCCTTTGCTTCCTAATTTCATGTAAAACTAACATCTTAATAAGACCTTGATGGTAAATGCTAGTCTTCTCAGTTTTGGATAAGGATTTGACACCTCTTACCATTTTGTTCAAACTAATCCATAAAAAATATGGGAAATCAATTTCAGGGCCTCCTTCAAAGTGTAATAGAAGCCTAAGATGATATATGAAGGACACATCATACCTTCCCTCACAAGTGAGGAATCGTTGAAGACTAGCAATCATTGGATGATACTCTTCCTAGATATAGTTCCTAGGGATCCCCTTTTTTCCAATCAGGGTGCTGATGGTCTTCTTTCAAAAATCGTTGGCACATTTCCTTGTTGATTCCTACACCTTTGAAGTACTTGGCTCCTCTGTTAGGTAATCCTATGACCTCCCTTAAGGTTGCTTCATTGATTGTTAGCTGCAGATTGCCTATATGTGCAATCTCTCCATCGTAACCCTAAATAAATTCGTGAGATATCTTCTCGTGCCAGCCTGTGAATTTATCCAAAAATGGCATCCATCCTGATCTAGCATACTTCTCTTGACACAGTTGGAACTCCTCGATCTCTCTGTAAATTTGGAAGACCGCTTCATGTCTACTTACGACCATCGTTATAAATTGTGAGAAAAGAATCGGGCTATAGCACAAGGATTTAGTCAGTTGATGAGGGTAAGGGTTTGGTACCGAAGATCGCAGAGAGGAGTAGACTCAGAACTGGAGAAAGGTAACAATAAGGGAAATATGGTGATGGCGTCGATAATGCGAATGGTAAGTTTAAGTAAGGATGCCACAAGGAAAATTTAAGACCAAATGAGGCTTATCTGGATAGCTTCGCCACCCAAATAAGCCATTTCATTTCTACCAGTTAGTGTAATGACGAGGACAAGATGTTGGGTGTCAAAGCATCATTTGGGATATGTGATTGGACTTCCGAGTGTTGAATTTGATGTTGGATCATGGTTCATGACACAAGATAAGTTTGTGATTTGCTTAAGGATGAAGTACGTTCGTGGCCTATCATTACTAGACATGCTTCATATTCATGCTTTGATTTGATTTTTCCCTCAACCATTTTCGAGCACTTATGAGAGGATTGATTAAGTTTAGGCATATGGGTATGAGGATAGGTGCATGGTTTTAATACTAAGGTCATAAGATCTAGTATATATTTTCATACCTATTGTAGTTTTATGAGCAGAGGAAAATAAATACCATGTTACCTTTGCTTTTACTTTTGTATGATCAATACCCATAGCATATGTGACTGCTTGTAGATTGTCAAAATTCATTTTTTTAGGCTGGAGTTTTTTGGAAGCTTGGTACTGGAATTTCCTGTACTTTTTTATTCTGTGCTTATCTTCTTTTGTGTTTGGTTCTGCAGGGTTGTAGGGTGATCATGTTGGTTTCTGAAGGTGAGATGTGAGTCTGAAAAAGAGTTTTGAAGGAGCTCTTTGACCTTTCCCCATGCCAAGGATGTTGCATATCCTTATGTAAGAAGATTCAACACTCTGTATCATAATGGAGAAAATATGATAAGAGAAAATAAACCAAATCAAATTCCAGAAGTACATTTATCACCTAGCATATGATCACATGCCTAAAAATTGAAATTGCCTTTCTTTTGATGACTTATTGACAAAGGTAGCATTCAACAGTGAAAACAGGGAGGTTTTTATATGTTTTCCAGAAGAACAGATCCAACCTAACTTGCTTCAAAGATTTACTATCATTAGATGTTATAGATAAATTTCACAGTATAAGTAGATTAGACTCCCTAGTTAGGGATCCACTCTTAAGAAGTTTCCTTCTTAGGTAATGTAGGCTTTAGATGCCAGACCGGTAAAGTTGACTTAGGGTAATTCTCAAATGGACATTTTCTTGTCGTAATTATGTTTCTTGTTAATCTGGAGTTTGTATCTCATAAATGCCAATAGTGACCTTTTCTTATAGTGTTCATTTTTTAGATGACAAAAGTGAATTTTTCAATTAGACAAGTATAGATGAGACATTTCTCAACCAGAACCCACTGCCAGCAAGCCTGTTCAGTACTCCGGTGGGGTAGTTGTGATAATTAGTGAGGGATCCCTTCCCTAGGCAGAATGCCCCATTGCCAACAGGCCTGTTCAGTTCCCTGATGGGTTTGCCTAGTCATACCATAGACCAGTACTCGCTTCCAGCAGACCTGTTCAGTATCTCGGCGGGTTAGTCTCTTAAACCCTTTTTCCATCAGAGTCTTCTTGTCCATAGACACCTATTTTGGTTTTTATTAAAGAGTTATTTGCACGGTGACAGGGGAGGCTCGTTTGAAAACCTTTTTACAGGCTGGGATGGTATTGGGTTGGAAGGTATATTCTCTTCTTTGAATTTCTTTTAAAGATTTGTCTAAAGGAAAAACAAAATTTTTATACACATTATTTCTTTAGAGTGATCCAGATGTATAATTTTGTCTGAGTTTGTCCATAAGAGAATGACCTAAAGTTTCCTTAGGGTACTGATACATCCTCTTCCATAAAAGTTTTCCTAGTGTGCCCATGATAGAGAGTGTTCATATACTCATATGTTATTCTTTAGTAAAGATAATTAAATGAATACTATTGAAGTCTAGTTAGGGTGAGATAGTTACTTGTAGGCTAATATATATATTTTTTGTCCCTTTAATCCTGCTGAAATACTGGATAAGGGTAACTTCTAGTATTTGAAGAAGATTATGGTTCTTTGAACAATCATAGGTAAAGATTGTGTCTTTTTTGTCAAGCAACAGAACCAAAAAAAATTAAAATGCTTCCTTTTAGCTAGCAACAGAACCAAAAGAAATTAAAGATACAGAACCAAAACAAATTAAAGATACTCCCCTTTAGTTGGCAACATAACCAAAATAAATTATTGCTTCACAAGGGCTGTCATTTGCTGTTGCATTCTTCTTCTTGGTTCCATCTTAAGTGGTTGTTGCATGGCTTCATACTTCATATTAATTGACATAAGATTTTGAAATATGCATAGCATTCCTTGTCAATTAGGTAATGTGTCCTAATAGTACCATATAAGGACAGACTTCTGGTACCGGACCAGCACGACACTGTTGGTACCGGACCAGAACAAGATTTCTAGTACCGAAGTAGAACAAAATATTGTTGATGCCTTACAAATTGATGGTTAGCAAGTTCGTGAAGGATCAAATAAATTATAGAAATATACTTACAAAAAAAAAAAAGTTGCGAAAGTAAAACAAAAGGAGGTAACAATCTCTTGTTACCTTCAACTAATTAACAAAACTCAATCCACACCTATGTACACAAGTTTCTAATAAACCAATCAATCAATGTGGAGTAGTAGGAAGGTCTCCTTCCTTACTGATCACCTGCATATCTGAATTCTGTAGTATACGAGTCATAAATTCCTCTTTTGACAAGGGTTTGTTATAAATTCTCAACTGGTGACCATTCACAAGTAGTGGTGTCCGTTGTTTGTCAATTGTCTTTATCCTGATTGAACCATTATCATAGACATTTTCAATTTCGTAAGGTCCCATTCAATGAGTAGTTAACTTACCTTTGAAGTTCTTGAATCTGCTGTCATACAACAGGACCCAATCTCCTTGTTGAAAATTTTTCTTTTTGAGATACTTGTAATGCCATTTTGTTCTCTGCTCTTGAGTGAGGGTGGTTCTTTGAAGTGCTTCCTGTCTGATTTCATCCAACTCATTAAGATGAAAGAGTCTTTGTTGCTGGGATTCATTCAAGTTCATGCCAACTTATATTGCAGTCCTGAAGGTTTTGATCTGGAATTCTATGGGAAGAAGCACCTGCTTCCCATACACTAACTCATAGGGTGTATGTCCTATTGTATTCCTCCAGGTGATTCTATAAGCCCATAAGGCTTCTAGTAATCTGTCAGCCCAATCCTTGTGGTGTAGCTGTACTGTTTTGGTAAGAATGGACTCAATAACTTTGTTGGTAGATTCTACTTGTCCATTTTCCTATGGATGGTAGGGTGTAGATTTCCTGTGTTTGATTTGGTACTATTCTATAACAACTTTGACTAGATGAGAGGTAAATTGAGTTCCCTGATCAGTCACAATTTCTTGAGGTACACCAAATCTAGTAAAAATGTCGTTAAAAAGGAAATCTACCACTGATTGTTCACTTGCAGCTGGAAAATCTTTTGCTTCAACCCACTTAGTCACATAGTGAGTGCATACAAGTATATACTTTTTCTTTTTAGATGCAGGGTTAATGGGCCCTACAAAATATAATGCCAATTTCTCAAAAGGCTCAATAACTACTTGGGATTGAAGTGGCATTTGGTCTCGTACAGTAGGCTTACCCATTCATCGAAATTCATCACAATTGGATACATAGGTTTTAGCATCTCTGAAAATATGAGGCCAGTAGTAACTAGATTGTAGAACTTTGTAAGCGGTCCTCTTGTCTGCGAAGTGTCCTCCACAAGGAACATCATGGCAGGCTTGTAGAATATCATAAATTTCATCTTCCCCTACACATCTCCTGATTACCAAATCTAGTCCTGTTTTGTAGAGGCAATCATCGTGCCACATGTAGTTTGCACTTAGATGAATTACTTTCTGTTTTTTCTCTAGGAGACAATTTTTGAGGCATATTCCCTATCACAAGATAGTTAGCTACATCTGCATACCAAGGAGTGAAGTAGAAAAATCAAACAAATTTTCATCAGGAAAGTTATCTTCTGCTGGTGCGTTATCTCCCAGATGAATTATTCTAGATAAGAAATCAGCCACAAGATTATCCTTACCAGGTCTATCAATAATGTTGATATTGAACTCTTGTAATAATAACAACCATCTTGTAACTCTAGGATTTGTTACAGGTTTGTTCATCAAGAATTTGATGGCTAAATGATCAGTGTGTACAAAAGCTTGATATCCTATAATATAGTGTCTAAATTTATTGATAGCATGGACCATGTTATTATTGAAATTTCATCCGCAAATGGTTACAGGAATCCAGCATCGTCAAACAGTTATGAGGTCACCCATGGACCACAATTACCACAAAAGTATTTCAAAAAGGTCCAAAACTATACAACCAGTGATAAAATTAAGGTGTGCTATGAATACACAAGGCGCGCGTGGACATGTGCGATCCAGAAATGCATGAAAAGTGCACATGCGCACGATGCGCGACTGTGGTCGCTAAAAGCCGCACACATCTGAGAACGATGCATTCATGAGATTGGTCGGCCTCCCACCCACTTCTGGTTCAGCTTCCAAGTTGATTTGACACTCAAATCTCGACTGAATCTGACTGGGTGGCTGGTCAAAGGCCTAAACATGCCCTAAATAACCTCTTTTCACACTCTAACTGGTTGCGCAATACCTCAAAGTGGTGCTATAAAACAAGGCCATGGGTGCACTTCATTTTCAAGGAATTCATTTGCAAGGTTATTCTGCTTCTATTCTCTTGGGGAATCCTCTTTTCTCATCAAGAGTATACTAACATCATTACATTGGGCAATCCATCTCACCTCTTGAGTGGATTAGCTTGGGATTCTTTCACCATTTCTTTCAAAGTTGTAAGAAGAGCTTAGTTGTGGGGGTCCAAGAGCCCTCCCTTGGAGGAAGAAGGGACCCAAAGTCCTCTTTCTTCTTGGTGTTTTCTTTCACTAATATAATCCTTTCCATTGGTGACATGAGTCTTATTGGTTTGTTGTTCTTATGTCCTTATGCTCAATGGTTTAGTTGTTTTTTTATTTCTTAGCTTAGTCTTTTATGTTTCTTTCTCTAACCCTTTCCTTTACATCTGTCTTGCTTAGCTAACCCAAATAATCTTGTAAGCACCTCTATTTTGCTCATTTAGGTGACAAAAAAGGTGCAAAAGATTGGCGAATCCACTGGGGATCGAACCCAGAATCTCTGGTTTCGTAGACAGATTGGTGACTCCACTAGGGAGAGGTATCAATTTCCTACCCCATTTGGGCTTTTATAGCTCTTCTTTTGGTTTATTTAACCTACAGGTACCTTAACCGGCCCATGTTGACCTGCAAAACATCCAATTCAAAGATGAATTGAGAGAATTCCATCCAGAAATTTCTTCATGGCCATGTGTCAGTTGTGCGCGGGTTTTTTGGCCCACAGTCGCGCATCGAGTGCACGTGTGCCAAAATTGCAGTGTTGTTCTGCGCACCTGTGCCCAAAATCCTATTTCGGTATGCGCACAGGCGCTCAGTGCGTCTCTGTCTACTCTGAGACCCGCACACCTGTGCAGAAAAATAGACATTGTAAGCTTGTTTATGACTTGGAGAAGGCCCCTAGCCTTCTTAAAAATGATTTCCTGCATGTTGTAATCTGCACCACACTTAGTTCCCTCTCCATATAAAGGGATTAGTCAAAACACATAGGCACTTAGGGGGTTTAAAATCATTATTTCCTCTTTTTCTTTCATTTTTCCACATGGATGTCTTACTTTGAATAAAAGTATAAGTTGGAATCATTTGTAATCACATATAACTTGCATTGGGACCATACGTGGGATAACAATCGTTTAGTATGCTCTTCTCTCGCGCTTCAAAGCGACCTTGAGAATCAGACAAATGTTGTAGGACAATTTAATCTCCCTTAAAAAGACTAAAACCTTTAGGAGAGGACAACAGCCCCCTTGAGACTCCTCTTAGTTTATTTTTCAAACACATATCAAGATTGTAATGGGCCCATACATGCCCACATGCTACAAATATAGGATAGGGTTGAAATTTACTTTCTTAGATTAAATCACTAGGGAAGTTTAAAGGTTTTGTAATGAGCCCATACATGCCCACATGATCACAATCTAGGATAGTTTCAAAGCTTTCTTAGATTAAATCACAATAGGGAGTTAAAGGAATAGTAACGGACCCACATGTCCACATTCTATCTTCCTAGGGACTTTTGAATTACGCAAGGTTGTAACAAAGGCATTTAGTTAATTAGGTAATCAACACTTGTAAGGACCAAATGACGTCCACATGCAGCAAGGTGACGCCTAAATCATTAAAAAAATTGGAACACTTTCACTCACTCACACACAAAATTCACTTATCACTCACATAGTTTTCATCTCGAAACGTGGAGGTCAAAGTAAGTTTCCTCCAAGGGGATTCTGAAACAGCCCACCTTTTTCTTGACGAAACTATACACTCCCATTTAATTTCAACGAGAATGGATCACAACCCCAATCTCTCAAACAACCACATCTAAATTTTTTCTAAAACCTCACTAAGTTTTCCTCCACAGGAGGTGCCAAAAGAATTTTTTTAGTCTAGGTAGGATTTTGGGGATAGGCATCCAAATAACTCCCCGTTATCTGGTTCTCACATTTTCAAAGCAATAGAAGTTGTCAAAATAGGGAACTGAAAATCCTCCAAGTCAAGTGTTCCTAACACCATAAGGCAGGGAGATACCTATGAAGGGTTGAAGGCCGAGGTCTGGTTTTTCTATGCATCCCCCCTTGAGGCACCCACCTCTTGGACGGGATCCATCCCATGACCCATTTCTTAGGCCGAAAATCTAAATGTCGCACTTTGATCGAGGTACCTAGTGACCAAATTTTAGGACATCTACCCAGGTGGCAATTGTGGGCTGCAATTGCACCTTGATCGAATTTTGTGTGGCTATTGGGAAATATCGCCAGCTCTTTCGGGATATGCCCCATTTACCCCTCATTATAACTGATTACTTCATCCTTCACTAGTTTCTCTTTCGGTGACTTCAGACCCCACTGTTGAGTACTATTGGAAGGCCCAGTGCTATTTGAGAGGAAAGACGTTACGTGTTTTAGGACACAAGCATTTGTTTTCTTTTATCCCTCATGCGGAAAAAACCCACTTATCCACATATATGCTTCTTTTTCAAAATATTGTATGTATGATTACCTTTTGATTACATTTGATTTAGATATATATCGTGTAAAGTTCAAAAATTGCAACAAAAGGCACTTTGTTTATTTTGTTTCTCTCACCACCATCCGCACACATCCACTCAGCTAGTTGGACATCATAGGGGACCCACAGAACTCCCATCATTCCAGACGCTTGCTAAACCTCCCTCCTATTTTAGGGGGAGTTACTAGTCTTGCCAACTCATCGTCTCCACCTTCTCACACTCCTGTGAGTGCCACTGTCTTAGGATTAGCTTTGCTTGGTTCCACCTTACTTGGGTCCACTTCCCAAGGTCCACCGTCCACTCACTCTCCTTTACACAGAAGTGGGGGGCCAACTTCCTCTCAAGGGGGAAGTACCAACCCACCTAGCCCCCCCCAAGGGTCAGGTTCACAGAACACTCACACCATGGATGGAACTAATCCTACGCCTCCACTCCAGATGCCTTATTTGGCCTCTCTCAACATACTTGATTTAAGAAAACTCACAAATGATCCTATATTGCATGACCCCACATGGCCTGCAATGCCTACCAAACTACCTTCATACATCCCCAAGTTTGAAGGAAAGGCAGGGGATGACCCTGCCAACCATGTCATGAATTTCCACCTATGGTGCTCTTCCAACAACATTATGGATGATTCCATCCGACTACGATTATTTCAACGCACACTCACTGGCCCATTATCCAAATGGTATGTAGGCGCAAAATCGGGGTCCCATGCGACTTTCGAGTCCTTAGCCAAAGAATTTTTGACCTTCTTCCAGTTACCAATCCGCCATGACAATGGTATTGAACTACTCTCTAATTTAAAACAAACCTCCGCCACACATATCACTGATCATATTCACGAGTGGCATCAATGACGTAGTTTGTGCAAAGTAGAAACCACCAAACAACAGTGTCTTGATTGGTTTCTCAGATCACTTGTCTCTCTCCTTGGTAAAGATGTAGCTTCCACCTTCCCTCAATCATAAGAAGAAGCCATCAGTAAGGCTCAACAATATGACCTCATCTATTCAAAATCAGGGTACTTATACACAGTACTCCCTGACCTCCCAAAACCCATGCCATTCAGCCAAGACAAACTTGGGATGTCTCACTCAGTAGACGGATTGATTGGTAATACCATGCACCACAGTCCACAACCACAACAACCACCAATGTATGGCACACCTCAATATCCACCGACATATGGGGGAACCTCTTATTATCCTCCCCCCCCTAATCAACAACCATACCCTGTTTCTCTTCCCCCACCCACTAGTGGGCCACCGCCGACACCCCCAATACACCCACCAATCCCAACAAGTTCTGGTACCCCCTCTACCTCAGCTTATACTCTAAGTACTAGAAAAAAATCCATGCCTTCCTATGTACCTTACGGATCATTACCCCCACAGAATCTGTACTTTCCATTTCCTGGTCCTCCACATCCCATGGCTCCCCCACACCCTCACGCTAGGGTGAATTTTTTTCAACCCTCTCCCCTTTAGCAATATCAAAATTTTGAACAAATGAATATGGAAAATCCGACCCATCAGTCGAATAATGAAAAAAATAAAGGAAAAAAAAGGAACAATAGCAACCCAGACCAAGGCGGGAATCACCCCCAATAGAACCAACCTACTGGGGGCAACCAGACTCAAGGGAATCAGAACCCCTAGAGGGGAAATAACAACAGGTGTCAAGGGAAAAATAACAATAATCTTCTAACCAACTTCCCTTGTGCCCTTTGCGGTGAGTTCGGTCATTATACTCATCATTTCCCCCAAATCGATGATTTTAAATGGATGAAAGACTCAAGAAGTGTACCACATCCTCCAGCGCCGCCTACCCCTCAGTAGGCCCCACAACAATACGTCCAACAACCTCCCCCAGCCGTGCTGCAGAATCCCATTCCACACTAGGGTGTGATGAACACCCAACAAGACATGCAACCTACCCCACCACAGTTAGGACAATACCTCAATCCAAACAATCCCACAGATCATACTATCCTCCTCACCAATGAAGAAGAAATCCTTCTGCAAACACATAGTCATCAATACCATGCACTCACTGAGTCTCCTCCCATTCCCCCAGAAATAGTCTGAGCACCAATGGGACCCCCATTGGTGATTCCTCACCCTAACTCTGACACACCTCTTCGCATCCCTCACATCCCATTGCGTAGGAACATCCACAACCCCTAGGCTAGGGCAGCTCATAATTACAGTTTGGTCGATGACTTAGCACAATCCCTAGTTTCCATGTTAGTCTTAGAATTCCTTCAAACTTGTCCCAGTCAGTGGAAATCATTGCTTTCCTCCTTGGGGGAAGTCGACCCCGTGGATACTCAACTCATCACATTTGATCTTGATAGTGGAGAACCTTTCCTCCCCTCTCTAATCTCTTTTCAAATCCCAGTGAAAATTCAGAACATTACCGTTCATCGGTGCATCATCGATGAAGGCACATCCACATGCATCATGTCCAAGTCTGTATGGAAGAAACTTGGTTCCCTCGAAATCATACCATCTGCCATTACCTTAAGAGCTTATGACAGACGACCATCCTCTCCTGAAAGGCTCTTCCAAAATGTCCCTGTAGAACTCGGGGGCAAAACCATTCTCATCGACATTGAATTTATCGATGCCCCACTCGATTATAATATCCTATTTGGTTGTAGCTACATGTACGCTATGAAGGCAGTTACCTATTCTGTCTTTCGAACCATGATGTTCCCCCATAAAGGAAGGATCATTACCATTGACCAAGTCTCACATTATGAGCCTAACCCTTCTGCCAACATCGATAACATTCTCCCTTTCATCAACATGAATTCTGAAGCATACCCACTCATCGAAATGGGTCCCAGAACTTTCAAAGACCCATCATTGTTAGGAACTTACCATGGTGCACCACCACTCCTTCATCCTTCCAATCAGGTGTGCATTGTATCATCCAACAAAACTAACATGGAGGATACCCTTTCTCCTAGGGAGGCTTCTATCATATCTGACGTCCCACTAGTCACAGAGCTCCCCCCTCATGAGCCTCTTGTGAACTCGTCGACTCCACCAGTTCACGATTTCACCTCTCCCCAAGGCCATATCCCAGTTTGGGAGACATTTCCCCAAGCCATTACTCAAATCCCCTTGTTTTACCCTCCACCAGGCGTACAAGCTTTCCAAGTAGCCACAACGCTTACTCTCCCTAATATGGTGTTGGCAATTCCAGTTTGGTATTTACATCCACTAGAGATGGTTCCTCAACTGTCCTTTCCCCCCCAAACAGAAGGAATCCCAATGACGATTCCCATACTAAATCCCACCATACCCTCTACACCCCCACTCACTACCCACCCTACCATAGCTGGGAGAAGGCGGAAGAATAAGGAGCCCACAGCTCCACTTCCCCCAAGCGTCCAACCTCCTTGCGCACTATGTGAGAAAGATGGACACCGAACCAAAAAATGCCCATATCTACCCGATTTATCTGACCTCATTCCCCTCAATCAAACACCATCACCGCTCACCATAAAAAGTACTACCGCTACCTCCCCTAACTCAAGTAGCAAAGGGATGCAAACCAAATTCGCTTGCGCCATATGTTCCGAATATGGCCATTATACACAACATTTCCCAACACTACCTCACTTCCAGCAAGCATTAGTCACAGTACGCCAAAGCTTCCAGCACAAACCCAAGCCAGCTACATCATCCCTACCAAACATCACTGACATCCATTATGTCACGACTTCAGTCAATGACCGTATGAGATTCCCTTTCTCTCTATGTGAATCCTTAGATCATTTTACATACCAATGTCCTATGATCATTGAATACAAGAAACACCAATCGACCCTGATTCAAACCCTTGCGCCCCTTACATAATCGATGGTTGACCTTACCTCATCACTAGAGATTCTTCATATTATTTCTCCTGAACCAGAAGCACTCCCTAGTCCTTCATGGTTCTTGGATGACTTATACGAGGATTTACCCCCAAATCCCCTCAATTATCCCATTCATTTCCCCACGAAAATTTTACATCCAAATACCACTAGTACTCCTTAGTACCTCGATATTTGGCTTATGTCAAGCGAACCATCGCAATCTCATTGCATCATTCCCACTGCTTCTTCATCACCAACGGACAACCACACAGTGACAGTCACTGATATCACTCTTTACGATCCCTTGTATTCCTGCCAATTCCACTGTGATGAGGACATACTCGAGGAATTAACCACCCCCGAATACCCATGGGATGTGCTACACCACCGAGCACTCTTCTTTCCACATGAATCCTCCAAGCCTCCTCACCAACACCCCATATATGCAGTTGAAACCAAGGATTTTATCCCATCAGGGCATATCGACTGGTTCAACAATCCCATCCGTGCCCCTGATGCTTTTGAAGAAGGCAACATGGCCAATAATTCCCCTACCATCAAAATCGATATTTCTATCAAAAATGGCGTCATCGAGGAGATCACCATTGGCGCTGCATCCACTCCTCAAGAAATCACCACCTATAAAGTCCTCTTCCAAGAGTATCGGGATATTTTTTCCTAGCCTTACACAGAAATGCCTGGCCTTGATCCCTCTATCGTCGAACATCGCATCGACACCTGGCCTGATATCACACCGGTTCACCAAAAACAATGATTGCTACACCCATCCAAAGCCACGGCTATCAAAGCTGAGATCGACAAATTACGCATGGCTGGGTTCATCTACCCCATTGCCTATACCTCATGGGTTTCCAACCCTATACCTGCTAACAAAAAATAGGGCACTATCTGTGTATGCACGGAATTTCATGATCTCAATGATGCATTTCCCAAAGACAACTTTCCAACGCCTTTCATCGATCAAATTATCGATGACTGCGCAGGCCACGAGGCTCTATCCTTCATGGACTGTTTCTCTGGTTATAACCAAATTATGAGGTCACTGAAATTTATCACACTGAAATTTATCACTGAAATTTCGTCCGCAAATGGTTACAGGAATCCAGCATCGTCAAACAATTATGAGGTCACCAATGGACTACAATTACCACAAAATCATTTCCAAAACATCCAAAACTATATAACCAGTGATAAAATTAAGGTGCACTCTGACTACACAGGGCGCGCATGGACATGCGTGATCCAGAAACACACGAAAAGCACACATGTGCATGATGCGCGACTGTGGTCGCTAAAAGTCGCGCACATCTGAGAACGATGCATTCATGAGAATTGTCGGCCTCCCAACCACTTCTGGTTCATCTTCCAAGTTGATTTGACACCCAAATCTCGACTGAATCCAACTGGGTGGTTGGTCAAAGACCTAAAAATGCCCTAAATAGCCTCTTTTCACACTCTAATTGGTTGCACAATACCTCAAAGTGGTGCTATAAAACAAGGCCATGGGTGCACTTCATTTTCAAGGAATTCATTTGCAAGGTTATGCTGTTGCTATTCTCTTGGGGAATCCTCTTTTCTCATCAAGAGTATACTAGCATCATTACATTGGGTAATCCATCTCACCTCTTAAGTGGATTAGCTTGGGATTCTTTCGCCATTTCTTTCAAAGTTGTAAGAAGAGATTAGTTGTGCGGGTCCAAGAGCCCTTCCTTGGAGGAAGAAGGGACCCAAAGCAGGGATGATTTTAAGGATGGAAATTTATTTTAAAATGTAGAAACCTTGGTGAATCTTACTAATCCTTCATATGCCAACTATAAATGTTTGGCAATATTTTTGTAAAAATATTCAAATTTCTAAGGACTTTATATAGTTTTTATAAAATTTTGGTGATTTTTAAGGTAAAATAATTTTATCCTATAGAATTTGGGCGAATCATTTTTAAAATAGCGAATCTCGTTTTTGGAAAAAGCATGGAAAATTAGCACATGAGCGAAATTTATCCCCTAAAATCATCCATGACCCAAAGTCCTCTTTCTTCTTGGTGTTTTCTTTCACTAATATAATTCTTGCCATTGGTGACATGAGTCTTATTGTTTTTTTTTCTTATGTCCTTATGCTTAATAGTTTAGTTGTTCTTTTATTTCTTAGCTTAGTCTTTTATGTTTCTTTCTCTAACCCTTTCCTTTACAGCTGTCTTTCTTAGCTAACCCAACTAAGCTTGTAAGTACCTCTAGTTTTCTCATTTAGGTGACAAAAGAGGCACACCAGACCACATCTAGCAATTCTTTTTCTGTGACCGTATAATTAACTTCAGCTGGAGACAAATTTTTACTAACAAAGTAAATAGC
>JASDQU010373699.1:36337-54180 GCA_032191745.1 Picea mariana | reverse complement strand
TTAAAACAAACAAGATCTATTGCCACGCAACTGTGTTCGGGTTTCCAAATCACTACACATTTCTTCCTGGTTAAACATTTGGGCATTTCATCACTGCAGTATTCTTTAGACCAGAGTATAACTCTGCAGGTGTTAAAAAAAAAAAAACGAGTCTGGAAATTTTTTCACCATTATTGGAGACCTATTCCATTGGATTCATCTCTTCACCCTTATCACATTCATCCTTATCATTTTTCAAAAAAAAAAATTGACCCCGCCTGCCCCTTTTCAGTTCCCCCAAAATCCTCATGGCCCATACCCATAGCGAAGACTTGGAAGCTCGGTTCAACACCTTGCAATCTGGTCTCATCGAGACCCAACAAGAAGTGAAACAACTCAGTGCCAATGTTGTCGCCATCAATACAACCATGCAATCCTCATTGGAGGAAATCAAACAAGACCTCACCACCCAGCTTGAATCTATCTTTTCAGGACTCTGCACCAAACTATGTATCCCTACAGATAACCCTTCCTCTTCCTCGCCTCCACATATTGAAGGTGACCATTCCTCTCATTCCCATAACTTTTAGAACCATCACTTTCAACGTGACGTATGCCTTCCATGGGTGGATGTGACCAAATTTGATGGCTTGAACCCCACTGGTTGGGTAACCCAAATGGAACATTATTTCTCTTTATATGGTATTACAGATGGCTTGGCCAAACTTTGGTATGGTGTTCTCCATCTAGATCAAGAACGTTGGCAATGGTGGCAATGGAGAAAAAATTCTTGTCAAGGGTATATTTCTTGGACACACTTTGTGGCGGAGCTTTATGAACACTTTGACACTGACACCAAACATTTGGGTTGTTTGAAAAAGTTGAAACAATTAGGAACAGTGGAAGACTTTATAGCTACCTTTGAGCGACTGGCTTTTAGAACAGAGGGCATGTCTGATGCCTTTTTCTGAGAGTGTTTTATCAGCGGCCTCAAGGATGAGATTCGGGCCCATGTCCTCATGGCTCGGCCTTAGAGTTGGGTGGAGGATACTAAAAGAGATAAATAAGCACAACAAGTTGTATCTTCTCAAAACCGAAAACCCTCCTTTATCCCTCACCCTAAACCAATCAATCCCACTACTCCCTCTGCTCCACTAAAGATCCAAAAATTGACCAGGGATGAAATGGATGAAAGCCAACTTAAAGGCCTTTGTTATAACTGTGATGACAAATATTTCTCACGCCACAAGTGTAAAGAACAAAATACTTTTATGGCCATCTCAGAGGATATTTCAGAAGAGGATGTAGAAACTCCCCTTGTGTTTGAGTCACCTGAATCCACTGACATAACACCTCCCTCAGACCCTCCCGAAGTAGAACTAGTCATTTCCCTCAATGCTCTCATTGGCTTCTTCTCTCCCCAAACCCTCAAGCTAATCGGTTACATAAAGAATCGGAAGGTCATCATTCTAGTTGATAGTGGCAGCACCCATAATTTTATTCATCTCGGCATTGCCCAAGAAACTCATTGTTACATCCATGCCGTCAATAATTTCCAAATCATGATTGCCAATGGTGGTTCCATGAAATGTGGAGGACATTGTGAAAATGTGAATCTCCAAATTGGTGACTACCACCTAAAATGATCCCATATGTTTGCTATCGACATGGGAGGTTGTGACATTGTGTTGGGTGCAAACTGGCTAAGGACTTTGGGTCCCATTCTCATGGATTTTAAAGACTTAACCATGCAATTCGACCAAGAGGGACACCAATATAAGTTCCAAGGCATCACCGTCGGATCACCTGAGATCATTAGCTCCCATTGCATGGAAAAGCTGCTAAAAAAAGGTCATTCTGGTGTTATCGCCCAACTCCATGCCATACAAGCAACATAGACACCCTCGGTCCTGCAAGACCTCCAAGCCATCCTTTCTAAAAATCAATTGGTATTTTCCACTCCCCAAGGACTCCCTCCTTCCCGTGGTGTTCATGATCATTCCATTCCCCTTGTACCCAGAAGCCTTCCTCCCAATATCCGTCCATATCGTCACCCCTTTTCCCAAAAAAATGAAATTGAGAAAATGGTCCAGGAACTCCTTAATGCAGGTGTTATCCACCCTAGTACGAGCCCCTACTCTTCTCCTGTGGTCATGGTCCTGAATAAAGAAGTTTCTTGGTGAATGTGTCTTGACTTCCATGCCCTCAACAAACTTACCATCAAAGACAAATTCCCCATTCCTGTCATTGATGATCTCCTGGATGAATTGAGTGGCACCCAATTCTTCACTAAACTTGATCTTTAGTTGGGCTACCACTAGATACATATGAAAGAGGCAGACATTCCCAAGACTACCTTTAGAACTCATGAGGGCCACTATGAGTTTTTGGTCATGCCCTTTGGCTTGTGTAATGCCCCCTGCACCTTCCAAATCCTCATGAATCTTGTCTTCTGTCCTTTTCTTCGCCATTTTTTCTTAGTTTTCTTTGATGATATCCTCATATATAAAAAAACCTGGACATACCATCTTTCTCATGTGGATTGAGTTCTCCATCTACTCTCTCAGCACCAACTTTTCCTAAAACAGTCTAAATGTGCTTTTGGCGCCTCAAAAGTAGAATACTTGGGTCATCTGGTTGGAAAGGATGGCATCAGGGTGGATCCTCAAAATATTGAAGCTATGCAAGACTAGCCTCACCCAAAGACTCTTAAGAGCTTGCATGGATTTCTGAGCTTAACGGGGTATTATAGCAAGTTTGTTAAGAATTATGGGAAGATTGCAGCACCTCTCACTGCTCTCCTCAAAAATAAGTCTTTCACTTGGACTCCAGCCGCTGCTCAAGCTTTTCAAACCTTGAAAATGGCCATGTGCACCACTCCAATGCTCACCCTTCCTGATTTCACAAATACCTTTGTGTTGGAATGTGATGCCTCAGGGAAAGGAATTGGTGTTGTCCTTATGCAAGAGGGTCGACCTTTGGCCTTTACCAGCAAGCAACTATCTGAAATAAATCTAGGCAAATCCATCTATGAAAAGGAAATGTTGGTTATTTTGCATGTCGTTGATCTATGGTGCCCTTATCTATTGGGGCAACGTTTCCAAATTAAGACAGACCATCAAAGCCTCAAGTATTTTCAGGAACAACGCATTTCCTCCCCAGAACAACAAAAATGGGTGACTAAGCTCTTTGGATATGATTATGAGATCATTTACAAGAAAGGCAAAGACAATGTGGTTGCGGATGCACTTTCCCAAAAATATGAAGATGAAGGATCCCTTTTTTCTCTTTCATTCATTGTACCAGATTGGATCCAAGCCGTTCGCCAGGAATGGCTACAAGATCCCAAAAGTTCGTAGCTGATCCAACAATTGCAGTCCAATGCTCCAACTTCCACAGGGTACTCTTGGCTCCATGATGAAATTCGATACAAAGGCTGTTTGTGTTTAAGTAAATAATCAAAGATTAAATCAACGGAACTTTCTAAGCTTCATGCTACACCCACAGCAGGGCACTCTGAGTTCACCAAAACCTATGACAGGGTCAAACGTTCCTTTTTCTGGGATGGTATGAAACAGGACATTTGTAATTTTGTCGTTGAATGTGATGTGTGTCAATGCAACAAGGGAGAAACAGTCAAATCTTCAGGCACACTACAACCGCTCCTGATTCCACCTGCTATTTGGAAGGATATCTCTATGGATTTTATTACCGACTTACCCAAATCGGGAAATAAATCAGTCATCATGGTGGTTGTTGATTGGCTTTCCAAGTATGCTCATTTATGCACCCTTCAACATTCGTTTACAACATCCATGGTGGCTCAAAGTTTCATGAATCAGGTCTTCAAGCTTCATGGCATGCCACACTCTATTTTTTTTTATCACGACCCAAATTTCACAAGCAATTTTTGGCAAGAATTGTTCAAGATACAAGGCACTGAATTGCATCTCAGCACATCTTATCATCCCCGGACTGATGGCCAAATGGAAGTTGTCAACAAGTGTTTGGAAACATATTTGAGGTGTTTTGCCTCGGAAAAGCAAAATCAGTGGACTCAATGGTTAGCTCTAGCTAAATGGTGGTACAACACTTCATACCATACAGCTACACGCATGACTCCTTTTGAAGTGGTATATGGACAGAAGCCACCTTCAGTTCTCTCGTACTTACCGGGTGCCTCGAAGGTCCAGGCAGTTGACCAAACACTTACAGCTCGAGAGGCTATTCTCCATACCCTCAAAGAGAATTTGGTCATGGCACAGAATTGCATGAAGCAACAAGCAGATCAAGGTCTCTCTGAACGTCAATTTGTATAAGGGGATCAGGCGTTTCTTCGATTGAAACCTTACAAGCAAACTTCCCTCAAGGAAGATCATTGTCAGAAGCTAGCACCCAAATTTTATGGTCCTTATACCATTCTCAAGCATGTGGGACAAGTAGCCTATCAGTTAGCTTTTCCTAGCCATTCGAAGCTACATCCTGTTTTTCATGTTTCATGCTTAAAGAAGGTGATTGGAGCTAAGTGGCAAATTCAAACCAACCTTCCTGAGTTAGCTGAAGAAGGATCCATTTGGCTACAGCCAGAAGCAGTTTTGGACCAATGTGAGTGTCGCCTATGTCAAAGAATCATCAAGGAAGTGCTAGTCCAGTGAAAAGATACAACTCCAGTAGATGCCACTTGGGAACCAACTACCATTCTGCAGCAATTTCCTCATCTCAAGCCTTGAGGACAAGGTTGTTTTTAATGGGGCAAGCATGTTAGGTTCCTAACCCGCACATAGGTAGAACAATATATTCGAATGTAATAAAGGTCAATATTAATAAGTCCTTTCAATAAAATAGAATAAGGTGGATGTAAGAAGACCTAATAGAAGATTTTGCTTCTAGAAGGATATTCCTCTAGATGCTTCTTTTAATAGACATATTTAGTATAAATAGGAGTCAAGGGTATGAGAACCCTAGCTTGGATAATATTGTAATAGAGCACTTCTCAACTAGAGGTTTCCCCCTCGAAGAGGCCTATGAACATTGCTTTCAGAATCAAAGTGTTATTTATGTTGTTGTTCTTATATCATTTCAGTGCTATTGTGGTGACTATTCTGGTTATATTGTTGTTATTCTGCCATTACTAGCATTTTATTTCTGTTCTGCATACTTTTTATATCTGATATATTACAAAATGCCTCTCGTTACAATGTAATCGAAAAATACATATTTTCTCACCATACTAGAGCTGATTTACTGTGTTGTTCTTCTACATATTACACTATCTTATCTTGATCTCATTCGTAGTGGTTGTCTCATTCACTTCAAATTGACCTGAGAGAAACTTTCCTTTCTTCTAGATCAAATTTCGACATCTTTCTTCCTCCACTTTTTATGTTGTTTCTATCATTTGATTTGTTTCCCCTTTCGTTGGGAAGATGAATAGTCATGATTGTGTGTTGCCTAGCCATTTTCCAATTCAATTTTGTTTCCTCTCCCTTTGCCAATGATTTCCACTTGGCACTTAATCTTCATGAGTTGCATGGACTAAATTTGGAATCGACACATTGAGTAACAACATAAAAATTCCAACACAAATCCTATAGCGTGGAGTTTTAGCATAGGAGTTGCAACAAGTTGCAACACCAATCCTATAGCATGGAGTTGCAAAATAGGAGTTGTAGCGAGTTTCAACACAAATAATATAGCATGGATTTGCATCATAGGAGTTGCAGTGAGTTACAACATTGTCAATTATAACGAGTAACAACATGAGCTGCCGAGTAGACTTGCAGCCATCCTTATTCATCCTAAATCAACTTGTACATAATTGAGATGTTTTTGGGTGATGTGGATTGACCAGAACCAAAGATTCTCCTGCATCAGACACCCTTGGTAAGAAAACATGAGCTCCCAGCTCATGTGGTTGTTGTTCCAAAGGATGAAGAGTTTTGAAGGTGCATTAGTTCTTCTTCAGAACAATGCATCCTCAAATCCTTTGTTTTTCCATTTGACTAAATATTCTAGATATTCCTTGTTGCAAGTTTTCTACTAATCCTTGTGGCCAAAATTTCTTCCACTTCCTCAACTCGCTTGACTGGTATTTGTTCCCATCCGTCCAAAGTACTTTCATCATCACTGTTTTCTCCTTATTTAAATATTTTCTATCTTCACTACAAGCATGTCCTCTGTTTATACTTTTTATTTTGTTCCTATAGTTTTTGCTTCACCTACTCATGCAATTCTTGCATAATGTTTGAAAAATCACTTGCACAAACACTCATTTTATCTCCTATATCCGATAAATCAACCAAATATACCACCCCTTTAGGTGGCCTTCCATAAACAATTTGAAATGGGCTCTTTCCTATGGATTTTTTCACTGAATCGTTGTAAGAGAATTTAGTTTGTGCCAAAACTAAATCCCACTAGCTAGGATTTTCACCACTCAAACTTAATAAGTTTCCTAAACTTTGTTTCACCGACTCGATCTACCCATTTGATTGGGGATGATAGGTTGAATTGTATAGAAACTTAGAACCCAACCTTTTCCAAAGTGTCCTCTAAAAGTGACCAAGAAATAGTGTGTCTCTGTATGGAGTAATAATCCTTGGTAGGCCATGTAACCATACCACTTCTCTGGAAAAAAAGGGTAGCCACTTCACAGACATCACTTGTCTTCTTACATGCTACAAAATGTGCCATTTTTGAAAAATGATCTACTACTACCATCACATAATCATACTTCCTTCGTGGCATAGTTAGTCCCAACATAAAATACATGCTTACATCTTCCCATGGTCTTTCAAGTACCAGAAATGGAGTGTAAATTCCTATATTATGACTTCTACCCTTAGCTAATTGAAAAACTCTACAACACTCAACAAATTTCTTGACATCTTTGTTGATGCTAGGCCAAAAGTATCTTTCTTTCACCAACGATGAAGTTTTTTCCATGCCACAATGTCCTCCTAAACTGCCACTGTGTAACTCTCTAATGAGGTTCAACCGTAATGAACTCTATGGAATACATAATTGTTGGTTCTTAAACAAGAATCCTTCTTGAATTTGGTACTCTAATAATGGTGTTCGGTCCATACTCCATGGTTCTCTACATGTCTTCCAAGCCTTTGCAAAATCTACATCCTCTTCATACAACCCTTTCACACATTCCAAACTTACCACTGCCACTGACATGGTGTTTAGAAACATTTTCCTTGACTCAATGCATCAACAAGATTGTTTCATTTCCCTGACCCGTGTTTCAAAAAAAACGTATAACTTTGTAAAAATTCTACCCATTTAGAATGTTTCCGATTCAATTTACCTTGGTTGATAATGTAATGTCGCATCTTGTGGTCAATAAACAAAAGAAAATTCTACGGAAGCAAGTAATGTAGCCACTTTTTCAAGACCTGGATGCTAGCGTAAAATTATTGATCATAAACATAGTATTTCTTCCTCACTTCATTCAACTTTCACTGAAAAATGCTATCAATCTACCTTCTTGGCTCATAAATACTCCAATTGTTGTCCCACTTGCATCAAAGTCTACTTGAAATAACTTATTGAAATATGGAAGTGCCAATACTGGTTGTTTTGTCACCCTTTTCTTCAAATATTCAAATGAATCCGTTTTTTTTTATATCCACTGAAATGTTCCTTTCTTCATGCATTTGGTAAGAGGTGCAAAAATCTGACTGAAATTTCGAATGAACTTCCTATAGAAACTCACTATTCCATGGAAACTTCGCATGTCAAAAGTGCATTTAGTTGTCTTCCAATCCAAAAATTATTTTACCTTCTCAGGATCCATCTTTAAACCTTCTTTGGAAACCGCAAAACCCAAGTATACAAGCTCCTTTTGTAAAAATGTACACTTATTCATATTTATAAGAAATTCCTCCCCTTTCAATCATTGTAACACCTTCTTTACGTGCTCCAAATGTTCCTCTTTGCTCCTGCTAAAAATTAGAATGCCATCTAAATATATGACAAAACAAATCCCAAAAATGATTTCAGAACTTTGTTCATCAGCCTCATGAACGTTCTAGGTGCATTAGTTAAACCAAATGGCAGAACTAACCACTCGGACAACCCATCTTTTGTCTTGAACATTGTCTTCTATTCATCACCTTCACTTATCTGAATTTGATGATAAACACTGTTCAAATAAATATTCGTGAAGTACTCAGTGTCACTCAAACATTCCATTAGATCATCCATTTTTGGTAAAGGAAACATGTACTTAATGGTAATTTTATCATCCCGTGAATCTGTACACATCCGCCACTCACCAGTCTTTTTCGGTGTCAAAACTATTGGTATTGCACACGGACTCAAACTTTCTCAAATTAACCCTCTGTCAAGTAACTCATGTACTTGTCTATTTTCCTCTTCACTCTTTGTCGGATTCATTTGATAAGGTGCTTTATTTTTCAAACTCGATCCTGGTATCAGATTGATCTGGTGTGATATGCTTCTCAATGGAGATAATCCATCTGGTAGATCATTTGCTACAATTTCCTTAAATTTTTTCAACAAGTGTTGAATCTCAACTAATATAAAATCCCTTTTCTCCATCTCTTGAATCCTTTTTGGAATTATAGCCAAACAACAACCATTATGTTTTTTCTCTCTTAGAAACTCTTTAGTAGAACATAACATGATTCCACTGTTTCTACCATGCATATTCTTGTTGTAATTGTCGTTCATAACTTCGATGTTATTGTTGTCCATCCCCTTATTGTTTCTATTGTCCATATTCTTTTCTAACATTGGTACCAACTTAAAACGTTGACAATCCTTGAAAAAATCATATGAATTCTCTATTCCATCATGGAATACCTTTCTGTCAAAAATCCATGGTCTCCCAAGCAATGCATGACATGCATCCATCTCTATGATGTCGCATAAAACTTGTTCATTGACGTGGCTCAAAAGACAACTCAGAGAGGTGCAAGATACAATCGTACAACTGCGTGAAGCACAACAACTGTTAGATGAAAGGTATGCAAAGCATTCCAGAAAATGTGAAGCGGTCGAGGAGAAAGCTCGTGCAACTCTCACCACTGAGCAGAAGAAACAAGATTAGATGAATTTGTTCCTGCATCCACAATAGAAATAAAATATTGACAGTTTTGAAGGATACATCGCCCTAATAAATTTTTTCATTTTGATAATGGCCATGCCAGTCAGCAGCCACTTGTTGCGCACATTCCCCCAACAAATGAGCACGCGACAGAAATCAAAGTCATTACAGCAGATAGCGGGACTCTGATAGGCACTTGTTCATTTGGATATCTGATCGAAGGAAAAAATTGACACATCACTCTCTCATGACGAGACTTGATCGAAAACCGAATCCCCGTGGAAGATTACAAACAGTCATGATGTAGCCAGATGTATTTGTTGTCTATTTTTGGAAAAGCGTCACACGAAGAGTTTTTTAACGCAGAACAGTCAGTTTCCTAGTTTTTAGAGATATTAGTTAGAAGAGCAGGGTATCCCAAGAGGCGCCCTCACCTATATATTTCATTTTTTCAATGTAAGCCAGGTTAGTTGGAAAAATTAGTATAAACAATGTATATTGAATGTAGTTCAAGTTCAATCGAAATTTAATGCAAAGGTACTGAATCTTTGATGAAAAGATTATAATCGTAGCAGTTGGATGTGTTTTTTCTTTTCTTTGCATACGTCCTTCCTGTTTCTTTACTCATATCTTTTTCTATATAAATCAAAATGAATTATCGAACCTGGGATTCGTCGCACAGTGCCCCTTGTTCGCGCCATTTAGACAAAACGTATTTCCTCTAAAGTTAACTCTGAATTCATCTGCAGCAGTGCTCTGAGTTTCTTCCTGTGTTTTCTCCTCGCCACACTCAATGATTTAAAACTGAATATTGTTGCTCTCTTAGCCTTTATCCTCTCAAGTTCAGTCACTGAGTCATTTGTTTCCATTGTTTTCTTGAATCGAATCCATAGCCCAAGGTCTTACTCTCTTATGCCAATAGAACCGAAACTTATCACCTGACAGTGTTAAATCTAGCCAATAGATTTAAATCCATATACCACGCTGAGAACATGTCTCCCGAGAGAGCCCTCTCCAGATCCGAAAGGCTAGTTTTGGGTCTCAAAGTTGGTTGAAAAAGTTACCTTCATCGTCTCTTTATCAACCGAACAGATTTACGGAGTTCTAACATTCTGGCGTCATTGTTGGGGATAGAATTGAATCAATTTTCTCTGGGAGAATGACTAAAGTTACAGTTTTGACCCCTGAGGGTAACAGAGGGACAAACATATACACTGGATGAAACCTTTACCCAGGCGACTCCAATCAAAAAGACCAGTAGCATCGAGTAGCACAATTCAGGAACCATGGCTTCGAGGACGATCTATACCAGATCAAATCTTGACCCAAACCCGGTAGAGCCTGTGTGCGACCCCGAGAAACTTTTGCGCATGACTAGAGGGAAAGCGTCAGACCCATTCTATTAACTGGACATAAGCCTTTCCTTACCAGA
This sequence comes from Picea mariana, assembly GCA_032191745.1. Lineage (NCBI taxonomy): Eukaryota > Viridiplantae > Streptophyta > Pinopsida > Pinales > Pinaceae > Picea > Picea mariana. The sequence continues at coordinate 43,690 of JASDQU010373699.1, read as the reverse complement.
ATATGGTGCACAAAGCATTGACAACCTTGAGTTTGACGCATCCTTTGAGCAAACCATGTTCATGTCTAAGTTGGAAACCAGCTTGGATGAGATATTTTTCAATCAGAAGAGATTCCAAGCCCTGATATCTAATAACACCGATCAAATCCCCAACCCTCCTAGATCCATGGCCGCTAGGTTCACCCCCCTCGCTCTGCCACCCCAACTGCATGATTTTCCCCAAAATTACAGCCAGAGGATTAAGCTCTATGACGCTGAAGGGAACGTTTGAGCCCAAAAGAATATGGATTGGTTCAATGATTTCATTGACCTAAAGGAGGTGGACTATGCAGATGCGAAAATGAGGTTGTTCGCATAGAGCCTTTCGTGGGAGGTGAGGAAATGGTTCAAATTCCTCTCGGTCGCAAGCATATGAGACTTCACCATGTTTGAGACATCTTTCATTAATAGATGGGGGGACAAGAAGAACCCCTTGCATTTGTTAACATAGTACAATAATATGAAGAAGGTGTCGGAGGAGACGGTGCAAGAATTCTCAGCGCATTTCATGAAGGTTTATAACTCGATTCCTATAGAAGTCCAACCACCTTCCAAGGCTGCGTAGTTGCGATACGTTGACTCCTTCGACAATGATTTCACCTTATTGTTGAGAGAAAGAAGATCAAAAAATCAAGATGAAATAATGAGCAATGTTATCGAAGTCGACGTAAACATGATGGTGTCGGAGAAGATCAAACAAAAGTTCAACAGAGGCAATAAGAAACCTCAAAGAGATGCACAACCATCGACATCTCAGTCCTCGGATGATAAGTTCAACTTGATGATGTAGACGATGGAGAAACTTATGGAGAGAATGTCCATGGGAAACAGACTCGTTGCCCGAGAATAGAACGAACCCCATCCCAGGAATGAAAACCTTAGAAGGGGTCAAGTTCCTCAGATCGGACAGAGGGAACAGTGGGAGAAGAGAGATCAAGGTGACCAACAGACAAGGCCTCCATTCCAAAACAACTACGCGGATGAAGACTTTGATCAGATGTTTGAAGACCAAATGCATTGTTGTGATGACAAGAACCCACACATGTTTTTTAAAAAGGGCGAACATGATTGGTACATGAGAAAAAACGACAACTTTGTGCTAGAGACGAATGATGCATGGTTTGGGGAAACGGATGACGCATTGTCCTGGAAAACATAAGAGTTTAGAAAAGGTTATCAAAACTCCATCATGCAGTTTCAGATAAAATATAACCTTAGAAGCAAGGAAGCATCTACCGAGCCTCAGCAGACAAATCCCATAAGGAAACCTTTGGTGGACACCCCTTCCACAAGCTGACCGAAGCTGAACAACTAGACCAAGGGTGTAACTGAAAAGACAAATTCAAAGGAAGATGCCTCGAGGAAAGCATTGGAAATAGGTCGGGAAGTGTGTGGAAAAGAAGTAGAGAAAGTATGTCCCCCTTTTAGCTTTGAGCATTAAATGGATAAAATCAAAATCTCTGTCCCGTTCAACGAACTTATATGAAAGGGTGAGTATCGGGAGAAAATTATTAAAATGATGAAAATGGGAGGGACCCTCGACACTTTGAACGTCCAAGATGATCACCCTGTTGTCCATGCATTGCGGAGACAAGCGATACCGAGGATGTTCCTCCATTCTATGTCAGTCTGAAAATCCATGACATGACCCTACATAATGCCATGTTGGATTCAAACGCGTCACACAACCTCATGCCAAAGGTGATCATGGATGAATTGGGTTTGGATATCACCAGGCCATACAAGGACCTTTTCTCTTTTGATTCGAGGAAATTCAAGTGCTTGGGTCTCATTAAGGATTTAGTTGTGTCATTGGCCCAAATTCCTTCGAAGAACATGGTTATGTACATGTTCATGGTGGATATAACACCAAATTTTGGCATGCTTCTATCCAGGTCGTGGGCTGCAAAGTTAAAGGGGACTTTGCAAATGGACATGTCATATGCCACCATTCCTATTTTTGGCCAGGATAGATGGTTATACAGAGAAGTGTTGCTGAAATATATGGTAAGCATTAAGACACAACCAAATAACCGTCCCATATATTTGGTTGACACTGAGGTGGGTTCCTCCATATTCTACAATGACCTCAGTTTTGAAGAAGATGAAACATCCTCCTTTATGACCGTCAATGATGAAGCCACACAATGAGTAGCCAAGTGCGCGGATCCGAGAAACCACGTGGAGAAAGAGATATGGAGCATGAGATATGGAGAAAGAGATATGAATCCACACAATGATGCAGTCAACAAAGAAGGGGTTGGGGCTGGCGTAAGGATAAGCCCCCCCCCCCCAAGGTGGGCTCAAAGCTTTGCTTGTACAAACTCCCTTTTGATTGTACAAACAACATGGTTGAGTATGAGGCGCTAATTTTGGGCCTAAAGGTTTTAAAGGAATTAGGCGCGAAGAAGATAGTAGTACATGGAGAGTCTGAGCTGATTATAAACCAGGTGAAAGGCATATCTCAGGCAAAACACCCTAGGTTGAGAGCATAAAAAAACTTGGTGTTGGGCCTCCTTGAGGAATTATCGGAGTATAATTTGTTATTAGTCCTGATGGAGAAAAATTAGATCGCTGACACATTGGCCACCTCAGTCTCAGTTTTCAAAATCCCCATTTTCCCCAATAAAAAATATGAAATCGAAGTCAATCACAGGCAAGCAGTGCCAGATAATATCAAATACTGGCAGGTGTTTGAAGACAACAAACATGTGGAGAGGTTTCTCCAAATGAGCAATGAGTTCACTAATACAAACATTGATGATGAATGTTGCTGCAAAAAAGATGGGAACGTGGATGCACACAATGATGATGACCCTTTCCAGAACCAGATAGCGGGGAGGGACATATTACAACTAAAAAATAACATCATCCTGAAGGGATTAGTGCCGCTGGAAAAGTTGTTTGAACAAAATGACATGGCTAGAAATCCCAAGATCACTGCAAGCGAAGAGGACGTTGAATAATGCAACATCGGGACTGAGGGGAACCCGAAAATAATAAAATTGTTGAAAATTCTTGGTCCATAGGTCAAGCAAGACTACGTCAAGCTCATGAAGGATTTCCCTGACGTTTTCACATGGAGCTATGACGATTTGAAGGTGTATGACACTAAAGTGATCCAGCGTGTTATCCCTCTCAAAGAAGACCAGAAGCCTTTCAAACAAAATTTGAGATGGATAAATCCCCTGCTACTATCACTGATCAAAAAGGAGGTAAAGAAACACTTTGAAGCTAAGATTATCGTTCTTTACGGTTTTTGAAATGGGTAGCCAATTTGGTGCTTGTAAGAAAGAAAAGTGGCAAAATAAGACTGCGTGTGGACTTCCAAAAGTTGAACAAAGTGTCCTTAAAGGACCACTACCCTCTCCCAAAAATGGATTATATCCTGCAAAAGGTGGTGGGGTCCCAGAAGATGTCCATGCTGGACGGGTTTTTGGGGTATAATCAAATCATGGTACACCCGGACGATAGGGAAAAGACGGCTTTTACTACGCCATGGAGGACGTTCATGTATGCCAAGATGACTTTCAGCCCGATGAACACTGTTGCAACCTTCTAGATGGCAATATACATTGCATTTGTTGACAAAAAGGACAAGTTCACAATGATCTATCTTGATGACATCACGGTATACTCTGCCTCCAACGAACAACACCTCGAGCACCTGAATTGTTTTTTCCAGAAGTGCGGGAAATTCAGCATATCACTGAATCCGAAGAAATCACATTTCTGGATGGAAGAAGGGAAGCTGTTAGGGCATATTATCTCGAAAGAGGGAATTAAGATAGACCCCAACAAGGTTGAAGGAACCCTGAAAATCAACACTTCACGCAGTAAGAAGAAAGTGTGATCCTTTTTGGGAAAAGTGAACTTCTTGAGGAGATTCATCCTGAACCTGGCATATATTATAAAACATATCACCTGCATGCTCAGAAAAGGGAACGAGATCAATTGGAACCTGGAAGCCAAGAATTCATTTGAAGATATCAAGGTGGCATTGACTAGATCTCCTGTGCTAGCCAATCCAGACTTCACGAAAGATTCCATCTTTTTTTCATTCGCCTCGGAGCATATGATTGTTGGCGTGTTGTTGCAGAAAGAGTAGAAGAACTTTGAGAAGCCCATAGATTATTTCAACCTGATGTTGAGGGATTCTCCATTGAGGTACGACATTATGGAGAAACAAGCATACGCCTTAGTGAAGGCCCTAAAGGAGTTCAGAACGTACATATTACACTCCCACGTTATTTCCTATGTGCCCAGCAACTCAGTTAAGGATATCCTGGCTCAGCCTGACCCCGAAGGGAGGAAAGGTAAGTGGATAGCAACCATGATGGAATATGACTAGGAGATTAAGACTATGAAACTAATTAAGGGAAAGGGCTTTGTGAAGCTAATGGCGCAATCGGACTACGACATTGTGGGAATCAATTTCATTGTTGATCTATTAGAGAGTCCTTAGGAAGAAACGACTGCGCGGGTATCTCAAGATTTTGTTGATTCGACGTGGTATACATATATCATTTATGTAATAAGGAACCTATAATCCCCCTCGGGTTTAAGTAAGACCAAGGCTAGATTTCTAAAGCTCAAAGAGGTTAATTTATTTCACTATACTGGAAAGATCTCGGAGGGATATTGCTAAGTTGTTTGCTAGAAAATGACGTGAAATGAGCTATCAAAGTATTTGACAAAAGCGACTGCGAGGAACAACATTATTGGAAAACCACCACACATAAAATCCTGAGATTGGGTTACTATTGGCATACAATCTTTGAAAACATGTACAAAGAAGTCTCCAACTGCCACGAATGTTAGATTTTCGACGGGAGAAGAAAGTTGCAGCTCTTGCCACTAAATTTGATCTCATTTGAACGCCTTTCATGCAGTGGGGTTTGGATTTCATAGGGGAAATAAATCCGCCATCTTCAACACAACAAAAATGGATACTCATGGCCAATGAATACTTCATGAAATGGATAGAAGGGATCCCCATAAAGCAGGCCACTAATGCAATCATCATCCAATTTCTGGAGACAAACATCATGTCAAGGTTCAGATGCCCTGTCAAGATCATAATAGATAACACAGCCTCGTTCAAGTCCATGAATATGGAGAAATTTTTTCAGTATTACAACATAACCCTGGGGTATTCTACAATGTACTACCCACAAGGAAATGGGTTAGAAGAATCTTCAAATAAAATCCTAACCAAGATCATCAAAAGATCCTGCAAGAAAATAAGAAAACTTGGCATAAAAATATTACCTATGCGCCGTGGGAAGATCGGGTTACCACCAAGAAGTCCATCTCAACGTCGCCTTTTCAGATTGTATACGGTGCAGACACAATTTTCCCTACCACCCTGGGGTTTCCCGTCAGAAAGCTGCTCTAGGAACAAGATGTCGATTCAGATGATGCGCAGAAGAGGATAAATTAGTTGATTCACACACAAAAGATGAGGTAACATGTATACAATCAATCAGAGCTCCACCAGGAGAGGTTGAAGAGAACCTTCGACAAGCGTTCTAAACAGAAGTAATTTTAGGTAGGAGAGCTAGTGCTAAGATGGGATGTGAGGAATGAAGATAAAGGAAAGCACGGAAAGTTCGACCACCTTTGGACGAGTCCATTCAAAATCAACGCGTATTATGGGGGCAACGCTTATTTTTTAGAAGGATCAAATGGAGAGTGCCTTGGTTGGGAGCCTATAAATGGTAGGTTCCTCAAACATTACCTTATGAAATGAAATCCGTTTAAATCATATGTCATTGTAAATAGTCTTTTTATTTTTGTGTTGAGTCAGTATATTAGAAAAAAATTGAAGCCCGAAGTGAAGGCCCTAAGTTTATGTTGAGTCTTTTGGAAGCTACGTCGATAGGTTTAGGTTGCATTTTGTATTCCATATTGTAGTGTCAAAGACTCGAAATAAGGCCCAATGGTTAGGCACCTATTCTACTGTTCTTTGCTACCTCACGGGGAGGATAGAATCCCCGTTGGAGCTAGTTATTAGCACCGCCATTTTTCTTTTCAACTAGAGTCAGTTTTAGTCAAGTTATGGCCCATGTGTCAAGACATGTTAAATTAGGTACGTAACAATGAAGGGTTCGAAGTCAACAAGTGTTCAGTTGGCCCTTGGTAGTGGGAAGGGATGTCAGAGTCGAAACATGTGTAAATGGTATGAGTATGTTGTTCCCAGAGAGTCGGGTCATGTTAAAATGTAGTCTCTACAGGCCCCAGGTCGAGTCAAGTAGTTAATGGAAGTCGCATTGGCAAGTGAAGAAACTATTACTAGCTCATTATGAAGGCTGACGGAATAAAAAATAATGGAGTTTGTATCATGTATGCCATGCAGCCCTTATTACCTATACTTTCCACGCAGGGATGTGCCATGGAAAATATGAAATTCGATTCGAAACATCCAGTCACCATGAATTCATTGTTCTTTGGCATGATTCCTCCTTCTACCCAATCTGTTATAAATTTTAGATGCTCAACACCCATTTTATTCGTGAAACCAAGTCCACACGTTGTTTGCAATTTTTCTCACAAGCTCAGGTTGATCGAATTTTCCACCTTGTGCATTTACTAGATCCACCGAGCGCAGGATAAATACTAGTCGCACCATGGCAACCTCCCAAAGCATAAGAAAGGGCGCATGAAGTAGCAGAATTACTAGGCCCAAGCCCCAAAGCGACTAGGATTCGTTCTCACTCACAACAGGCGTCCCCAAGGATCCAAAGGGAGTTTTCCCTTTACCCGTGGATACAACGATATCACACCGTGAGGAACTTGGAGTGGAAGGACCCGAATAGGAAGGAAGGACATTAGAAGCCCTATCTCCCCAATAGTAGATACCTTGGAGAAGGGGCACTCCAAAGAAGAATAAGGAAGTTGGGGAAACCTGAGTCCCAGATGAGAAGCACGCAAGATCGGTTGCTAAAAATTTACTTATGCGCGTTGTTCGGCTAGAACCTGTCGAAGGTACAAGCCGAGAAATTGGGAGAAGAACGAGGAGGATGGATGTCTCGAGTACAAATGATCAATATCCATCTTAGAATCTGAAGCAAGCAAAACTAGCTATCACTGAACTTTACCAGGAAAACAGGGAGCTTTGACAAAAGCTAGTGACAAAGACCATTGAAGTGTCAGCAGTGCAAGGTCACGAAGGGAATGTGACGTGGCTCAAAAGATAGCTCAGAGAGGTGTAGGATAAAACCGTACAGCTACATGAAGCACAACAACTTTTAGAAGAAAGGTATGCAAAGAATTCCAGAGAATGTGAAGCGTTCAAGGAGAAATCTTGTGCAG
>JASDQU010373699.1:1704-36287 GCA_032191745.1 Picea mariana | reverse complement strand
CTATTCTCCGTACCCTCAAAGAGAATTTGGTCATGGCACATAATCACATGAAGAAAAAAGCAGATCAAGGTCACTATGAACGTCAATTTGTAGAAGGGGATCAGGTGTTTCTTCAACTGCAACCTTACAAGCAAACTTCCCTCAAGGAAGATCATTGTCAGAAGCTAGCACCCAAATTTTATGGTCCTTATACCATTCTCAAGCGTGTGGGACAAGTAGCCTATCAGTTAGCTGTTCCTAGCCATTTGAAGCTACATCCTATTTTTCATGTTTCATGCTTAAAGAAGGTGATTGGAGCTAAGTGCCAAATTCAAACCAACCTTCCTGAGTTAGTTGAAGAAGGATCCATTTGGCTACAGCCAGAAGAATTTTTGGACCAGCGTGAGCATCGCCTATGTCAGAGAACCATCAAGGAAGTGCTAGTCCAGTGGAAAGATACAACTCTAGTAGATGCCACTTGGGAACCAACTACCATTCTGCAACAATTTCCTCATCTCAAGCCTTGAGGACAAGGTTGTTTTTAAGGGGACGGGCATGTTAGGCTCCTAACCCGCACATAGGTAGAACAATATATTCGGATGTAATAAAGGTCAATATTAATAAGTCCTTTCAATAAAATAGAATAAGGTGGATGTAAGAAGACCTAATAGAAGATTTTTCTTCTAGAAGGATATTCCTCTAGATGCTTATTTTAATAGACATATTTAGTATAAATAGGAGTTGAGGGTATGAGAACCCTAGCTTGGATAATATTCTAATAGAGCACCGCTCAACTAGAGGTTTCCCCCTCGAAGAGGCCTGTGAACATTGATTTTAGAATCAAAGTGCTATTTATGTTGTTTTTCTTATATCATTTCAGTGCTATTGTGGTGATTGTTCTGGCTATATTCTTGTTATTCTGCCATTACTAGCATTTTTTTTTTGTTCTGCATACTTTTTATATCTAATATATTACAGAATGCCTCTCATTACAATGTAATCGAAAAATACATATTTTCTCACCAGACTAGAGCTGATTTACTGTGTTGTTCTTCTGCATATTACACTATCTTATCTTGATCTCATTCGTAGTGGTTGTCTCAGTCACTTCAAATTGACCTGAGAGAAACTTTCCTTTCTTCTAGATCGAATTTCGACATCTTTCTTCCTCCACTTTTTATGTTGTTTCTATCATTTGATTTGTTTCCCCTTTCATTGGGAAGATGAATAGTCATGATTGTGCATTGCCTAGCCATTTTCCAATTCAATTTTGTTTTCTCTCCCTTTGCCAATGATTTCCACTTGGCACTTAATCTTCATGAGTTGTGTGGACTGAATTTGGAATCGACACATTGAGTAAGAACATAAAAATTCCAACACAAATTCTATAGCGTGGAGTTTCAGCATAGGATTTGCAGCAAGTTGCAACACCAATCCTATAGCATGGAGTTGCAAAATAGGAGTTGTAGCGAGTTTCAACACAAATAATATAGCATGGATTTGCATCATAGGAGTTGCAGTGAGTTACAACACTGTCAATTATAACGAGTAACAACATGAGCTGTCGAGTAGACTTGCAACCATCCTTATTCGTCCTAAATCAACTTGTACATAATTGAAATGTTTTTGGGTGATGTGGATTGACCATAACCAAAGATTCTCTTGCATCAGACACACTTGGTAAGAAAACATGAGCTCCCAGCTCATGTGGTTGTTGTTCCAGAGGATGAAGAGTTTTGCAGGTGCATTAGTTCTTCTTTGGAAACCCACGATGCATCCTCAAATCCTTTGTTTTTCCATTTGACTAAATATTCTAGATATTCCTTGTTGTAAGTTTTCTACCAATCCTTGTGGCCAAAATTTCTTCCACTTCCTCAACTCGCTTGACTGGTATTTGTTCCCATCCGTCTAAAGTACTTTCATCATCATTGTTTTCTCCTTATTTAAATATTTTATATCTTCACTACAAGCATGTCCTCTGTTTATACTTTTTATTTCGTTCCTATAGTTGTTGCTTCACCTACTCATGCAATTCTTGCATAATGTTTGAAAAATCACTTGCACAAACACTCATTTTATCTCCTAGATCCGATAAATCAACCAAATATACCACCCCTTTAGGTGACCTTCCATAAACAATTTGAAATGGGCTCTTTCCTATGGATTTTTTCACTGAATCGTTGTAAGAGAATTTAGTTTGTTCCAAAACTAAATCCCACTAGCTAGGATTTTCACCACTCAAACTTCTCAATAAGTTTCCTAAACTTTGGTTCACCAACTTGATCTACCCATTTGATTGGGGATGATAGGTTGAATTGTATAGAAACTTAGAACCCAACCTTTTTCAAAGTGTCCTCTAAAAGTGACCAAGAAATAGTGTGTCTCTGTATGGAGTAATAATCCTTGGTAGGCCATGTAACCATACCACTTCTCTGGAAAAAAAAGGTAGCCACTTCACTGACATCACTTGTCTTCTTACATGCTACAAAATGTGCCATATTTGAAAAATGATCTACTACTACCATCACATAATCATCCTTCCTTCGTGGCATAGTTAGTCCCAACATAAAATACATGCTTACATCTTCCCATGGTCTTTCAAGTACTAGAAATGGAGTGTAAATTCCTATATTATGACTTCTACCCTTAGCTAATTGAAAAACTCTACAACACTCAAACAAATTTCTTGACATCTTTGTTGATCCTAGGCCAAAAGTATCTTTCTTTCACCAATGATGAAGTTTTTTCCATGCCACAATGTCCTCCTAAACTACCACTGTGTAACTCTCTAATGAGGTTCAACCGTAATGAACTCTATGGAATACATAATTGTTGGTTCTTAAACAAGAATCCTTCTCGAATTTGGTACTCTAATAATGGTGTTCGTTCCATACTCCATGGTTCTCTACATGCCTTCCAAGCCTTTGCAAAATCTGCATCCTCTTCATACAACCCTTTCACACATTCCAAACTTACCACTGCAACTGACATGGTGTTTAGAAACATTTTCCTCTGAATCAATGCATCAACAAGATTGTTTCATTTCCCTGACCTGTGTTTCAAAAAAAAGATATAACTTTGTAAAAATTCTACCCATTTAGAATGTTTCTGATTCAATTTACCTTGGTTGATAATGTAATGTTGTGTCTTGTGGTCAATAAACAAAAGAAACTCCTATGGAAGCAAGTTATGTCGCCACTTTTTCAAGACCTGGATGATAGCGTAAAATTATTGATCATAAACATAGTATTTCTTCCTCACGTCATTCAACTTTCACTGAAAAATGCTATCAGTCTACCTTCTTGGCTCATAAATACTCCAATTGTTGTCCCACTTGCATCACAGTCTACTTGAAATAACTTATTGAAATATGGAAGTGCCAATACTGGTTGTTTTGTCACCCTTTCCATCAAATATTCAAATGAATCTGTTTTTTTTATATCCACTGAAATGTTCCTTTCTTCATGCGTTTAGTAAGAGGTGCAAAAATTTGACTGAAATTTCGAATGAACTTCCTATAGAAACTCACCATTCCATGGAAACTTCGCATGTCAAAAGTGCATTTAGTTGTCTTCCAATCCAAAATTTATTTTACCTTCTCAGGATCCATCTTTAAACCTTCTTTGGAAACCACAAAACCCAAGTATACAAGCTCCTTTTGTAAAAATGTACACTTCTTCATATTTATAAGAAATGCCTCCTCTTTCAATCGTTGTAACACCTTCTTTACGTGCTCCAAATGTTCCTCTTTGCTCCTGCTAAAAATCAGAATGTCATCTAAATATATGACAAAACAAATCCCAAAAATGATTTCAGAACTTTGTTCATCATCCTCATGAACGTGCTAGGTGCATTAGTTAAACCAAATGGAATAACTAACCACTCGGACAACCCATCTTTTGTATTGAACATTGTCTTCCATTCATCACCTTCACTTATCTGAATTTGATGATAACCACTGTTCAAATAAATATTCATGAAGTACTCAGTGTCACTCAAACATTCCATTAGATCATCCATTTTTGGTAAAGGAAACATGTACTTTATGGAAATTTATTATCCCGTGAATCTGTACACATTCGCCACTCACCAGTCTTTTTTGGTGTCAAACTATTGGTATTGCACACGGACTCAAACTTTCTCAAATTAACCCTCTGTCAAGTAACTTATGTACTTGTCTATTTTCCTCTTCACTCTTTGTTGGATTCATTTGATAAGGTGCTTTATTTTTCAAACTCGATCCTGGTATCAGATTGATCTGGTGTGATATGCTTCTCAATGGAGATAATCCATCTGGTAGATCATTTGCTATAATTTAATTAAATTGTTTCAACAAGTGTTGAATCTCAGCTGATATAAAATCCCTTTTCTCCATCTCTTGAATCCTTTTTGGAATTATAGCCAAACAACCATTATGTTTGTTCTCTCTTAGAAACTCTTTAGTAGAACATAACATGATTCGACTGTTTCTACCATGCATATTCTAGTTATAATTGTCGTTCATAACTTCGATGTTATTGTTGTCCATCCCCTTATTGTTTCTATTGTCCATATTCTTTTCTAACATTGGTACCAACTTAAAATGTTGACAATCCTTGAAAAAATCATATGAATTCTCTCTTCCATCATGGAATACCTTTCTGTCAAAAATCCATGGTCTCCCAAGCAATGCATGACATGCATCCATCTCTATGATGTCACATAAAACTTGTTCATTGAAACTTCCAATCTGGAAACTGAATAAAAATTGGTTAGTCACAGTCACATGTTGTCCCTTTTGAAACCATGAAACTCGATACTAATTGGTATGTGGAATGATTTTCAACTTCAATTTCCCCATTACTTCAATGGATACCAATTTTTTTGTACTCCCTCCATCTATGACCAGATGGAAACACTTATTGTGAATTTTACATTTAGTTTTGAACATTCTCTTTCTTTGTTTGGGTTCTTCAGCTTATTTTGTCTCAGGATTGAGTAAGACTCTTCTTAACATCAAGTTTTCTCCTTGTTCTTGTTGGAGTAATTCCACATTCCCACCAACAGTTGCTACCTCATCTGCTTGTGTGACTTGCATCCTAGCTTCATTTCTTCTTATTGCATTCTTCCTCTCTAGACATTCTGATGCTTTGTGACCCTCTACTCCACAATAATAACATGTAATTACACACTTATCGTGACCAAAACCTCTTCCTATGCCAATGCTTCTTCCTCCTCTTGCATGTTTACTGTTGGTCACCTCATCATTCTTCTCATTGTCTTTAGTAGCACTTTCTCTGCCTCTGCCTCTAGTTCTTTTTCCCCGGAACTTTTGTTGTATTCTTCTGTCAATCTTTTCTTCCACTTTCAAAGCAACCTGGTAGGATTCGTTCACATTTCGAAAGTAATGTGTACTCATCTCATCCTGATTCTGGTGCTTTAGTCCATTTACGTATCTTTCCACTCTCTTATACTCTATTTATTTTATCCCTAACCTGAGTGACAACTTAAAGAATTATTTTGTATATTCACGCACATATGTCTCTTTCTATCTGAGATTCTGTACTTATTTACACAAGTTCTGTTGGTAGTAAACATGTGATAATTTCTCTTTGATTTTACTAACCATCTTCTTCCAAGTTTTAATCTTCTCCAATCTGTGATCTACTATGTCTTTCTGCAGCATATCCCACCAAAGTGCAGCATGTACTTTCAACTTTGTAATGGAAAACAAACATGACTTGGATCTTGAACATTCTCATACTCAAAGTATCTTTCGAGCTCTCATATCCAATCTATAAGATTTTCATCCTTCAAACTACCATCATAGCACAAAAATTCAATCCTCGTGCTACCTATGTTACTCAAGAAGGATATCCAATGCATTGTTGGGTCTCCTTCCTCAGCATTTTGATCAACTTCAATCTCTTCTTCAAATTCATAATCTAATTCATCTTCTCCATTTCTTCTATTCTCCAACTCTTCTATTCTTCTTCGTAATTCTTTGAGTTCCCTATTTTTTGCACCTTCTCGTATTTCTCCTACTCTCTACAGTAACATCCTTACAAGTTGTCGTGCATCCCTCACTCAGAAAAAAATTCACATGCCTCACCTCTGAGAACTATACTCTCAACACTCAAGAACCTGAACCTGCTCTGATACCCCTTGATGCAGCTCATAGACCTATAGATATTCTAACACCTATAGGACTATGCTCTTCTTTCAGAATGCATAACGAGACTCATATTCGAACACGTAGTAGATAATTCATTTGTTGTCATTAACACTGAAATACAAGAGCTTAATTATAACCATAAGAACAAAAACAAGCTGTAAATTCTTTCTTTTATTATTGATTATAGAATGCCTCTCATTACAATGTAATTGAGAAATACATATTTTCTCGCCAGACTGGAACTAATTTACTGTGTTGTTCTTTTGCATATTACACCGTCTTTTCTCGATCTTTTTCTTGGTAGTTTTCTCAGTCACTTCAAATTGACCTAAGAGAAACTTTCCTTTGTTCTAGATCGAATATTGACATATTTATTCCCCCTCTGTATGTTGTTTCTATCGATTGATTTGTTTCCCCTTTCGTTGGGAAGATGTATAGTCATGATTTTTTTTTGCCCAACCATTTTCCAATTCAATTTCATTTCCTCTTCCTTAATGAATGATTTCCACTTGGCACTTAATATTCATGAGCTGCATCAAATGAATTTGGAATCAACATGTTGAGTAGCAACATAAAAATTCCAACACAAATCTTGTAGCATGGAGTTGCAACATAGGAGTTGCAACGAGTTGCAACAACAACTCTATAGCATGGATTTTCAACATAGGAGTTGCAACAAGTTGCAACACAAATCTTGTAGCGTGGATTCGCAGCATAGGAGTTGCAACGAGTTGGAACACTATCAATTATAATGAGTAACAACACGAGTTGTCGAGTAGAGTTGCAGCCATCCCTATTCATTCTAAATCAACTTTTACATAATTGAAATGTTTTTGGGTGATGCGGATTGCCCCAAACCAAATATTCTCCTACGTCACACAACCAATGTATTTTACTAAATTGCTCATATTCTTAGGAGTAAAATTTCAAGAACAAGAGGAAAATATGAAGATTCACCATTGTCTTCTATTAGAGCATGCATAGTCTTAAGATTCAAATTACAATATCAAGAGGAAAACATGAAAATTCACCAAAAACCTGTATTGAGTATGAGGATATGAGGATGAGACTGTAATAATAAGTACAATAGGATAACATAGAGAGTTAGTGTAAACCTGTGTGTTGTTAGCGCCACCGTTTTTCTTTTCAATTAGAGTCGATTTTAGTCAAGTTATGGCCCATGTGTCAAGACATGTGAAGTCAGGTATGTAACAATGAAGGGGTCAAAGTCAGCAAGTGGTCGTTTGGCCCTTGGAAATGGGAAGGGATATCATAGTCGAAACATGCGTAAATGGTAGGAGTATGTTGTTCCCAGAGAGTCAAGTCTTGTTAAAAAGTAGTCTCTACATGCCCCAAGTCAAGTCAAGTAGTTAATGGAAGTCACGTCGACAAGTGTAAAAACTATTATCAGCTCATTATGAAGGCCAAGGGAATAAAAAATTGTGGTTTCTGTATCATGTATGCCCTATTGCGCTTATCGCTTCTACTTTACACACGGGGATGTGCCATGGAAAATCTACAATTCGATTTGAAACATCCAGTTGCCATGAATTCACTATTATTTGGCACAATTCCTCCTTCCACCCGATATATTATAAATTTCAGATGCTCGACACCCATTTTATTCATGAAACCAGTTCCACATGTTGTTTGCATTTTTTCTCGCAAGCTCAAGTTGATCGAATTTTTCGCCTTGTGCATTTTCTAGATCCATCGCGCATAGGATAAATATTGGTCCCACCATGGAGACCTCCCAAAGCATATGAAAGGGTGTGAGAAGTAGTAGAATCACCAGGCCTGAGCCCCAAAGCGACTGGGATTCATTCTCACTCACAACAA
This sequence comes from Picea mariana, assembly GCA_032191745.1. Taxonomy (NCBI): domain Eukaryota; kingdom Viridiplantae; phylum Streptophyta; class Pinopsida; order Pinales; family Pinaceae; genus Picea; species Picea mariana. Next base: position 28,315 of record JASDQU010373699.1, on the reverse strand, counting down.
GCGTCCCTAAGGATCCAAAGGGAGTTTTCCCTTTACCCGCGGAAACAACAATATCACACCGCGCAGAGCTCAGAGTGGAAGGACTTGAGCAAGAAGGAAGGAGAGTAGAATACCTGTCTCCCCAACAACATATACCTTGGAGAAGGGGAAATCCAAAGTATAATAAGGAAGATGAGGAAACTCGAATCCTAGACGAGTCGCATCCAAGATCAGTTGCTGAAACATTACTTATGTGCATTGTTCGGCTAGAACTTGTCGAACGTACAAGCCGAGAAAGTGAGAGAAGAATGAGGAGGATGGATTACACAAGTACAAATGATCAAGATCAATCTCAACAACTTAAGCAGGTGAAACTAGCTATTGCCGAACTTTACCAAGAAAACAGGGAGTTGAGACAACAACTAGCAACAAATACCATTGAAGTGTCAGTGGCGCAAGGTCGCGAAGGGAATGTGACGTGGCTCAAAAGACAACTCAGAGAGGCGCAAGATACAATCGTACAACTTTGCGAAGCACAACAACTGTCATATGAAAGGTATGCAAAGCATTCCAGAGAATTTGAAGTGGCCGAGGAGAAAGCTTGCGCAACTCTCACCATTGAGCAGAAGAAACAAGATTAGATGAATTTGTTCCTGCATCCACAACAGAAATAAAATATTGACAGTTTTGAAGGATACGTCGCCTTAATAATTTTTTTCATTTTGATAATGGCCATGCCAGTCGGTAGCCACTTGTTGCGCACATTCCCCCAACAGATGAGCACACGACAGAAATCAAAGCCGTTACAGCAGATAGCGGGACTCTGATAGGCACTTGATCATTTAGATATTTGATCGAAGGAAAACATTGACACATCACTCTCTCATGATGAGACTTGATCGATAACTGAATCCCCGTGGAAGATTACAAACAGTCATGATGTAGCTAGATGTATTTGTTGTCTATTTTTGGAAAAGCATCATGCGAAGAGTTTTTTAATGCAGAACAGTCAGTTTCCTAGTTTTTAGAGATATTAGTTAGAAGAGCAAGGTATCCCAAGCAGCGCTCTCACCTATATATTTTATCTTTTCAATGTAAGCCAGGTTAGTTGGAAAAATTAGTATAAACAATGTATATTGAATGTAGTTCGAGTTCAATCAAAATTTAATGCAAAGGTCCTAAATCTTTGATGAAAAGATTATAATCGTAGCAGTTGGATGTATTGTTTCATTTCTTTGCATACATGCTTCCTGTTTCTTTACTCATATATATTTTTATATAAATCAGAACGAATTATTGAACCTGGGATTCATCGCGCAGTGCCCCTTGTTCGCGCCATTTAGACAAAATGTATTTCCTCTAAAGTTAACTCCGAATTCATCTGCAGTAGTGCTCCGAGTTGCTTCCTGTGTTTTCTCCTCGCCACACTCAACGATTTAAAACTGAATATTGTTTCTCTCTTAGCCTTTATCCTCTCAAGTTCATTCACTGAGTCATTTGTTTCCATTGTTTTCTCGAATCGAATCCATGGCCCAAGGTCTTACTCTCTTGCGCCAATAGAACCAAAACTTATCACCTGACAGTGTTAAATCTATCCAATAGATTTAAATCCATATCCCGCATTGAGACTGTGTCTCCCAAGAGAGCCCTCTCCAGATCCGAAAGGCTAGTTTCGAGTCTCAAAGTTGGCTGAAAAAGTTACCTTCGTCGTCTCTTTATCAACCGAATAGATTTACAGAGTTCTAACATTCTGGCGTCATTGTCGGGGATGGAATTGAATCAATTTTTCTTGGGAGAAAGACTAAATTGACAGTTTTGACCCCTAAGGGTAACAGAGGGACAAACATATACACTGAATGAAACATTTACCCTGGTGACTCCAATCAAAAAGACCAGTAGCATCGAGTAGCTCAATTCAAGAATCCTGGCTTCAAAGATGATCTATACAAGATCAAATCCTGACCCAAACCTGGTAGAGCCTGTGTGCGACCCCGAGAAACTTATGTGCATGACTAGAGAGCAAGCTTCGGGCCCATTCTATTACCTAGATAGAAGCATGTCCTTACCCAAATACGGTGTGCAAAGCATTGACGACCTTGATTTTGACGCATTCTTTGATCAAACCGTGTTCATGTCTAAGTTGGAAACCAGCTTGGATGAGATAGTTTTCAATCATGAGAGATTCCAAGCCCTGATATCTAATAACACCCATCAAATCCACAACCCTCCTAGATCCATGGCCGATGGGTTCACCCCCCTCGCTTTGCCATCCCAACTGCATGATTTTCCCCAAAATTATAGCCAGAGGATTAAGCTCTATGATGTTGAAGGGAACGTTTGAGCCCAAAAGCATTAGGATTGGTTCAACGATTTCATTGACCTAGAGGAGGTGGACTATGCAGACGTGAAAATGAGGTTGTTTGCACAGAGCCTTTCATGGGAGGTGAGGAAATGGTTCAAATTCCTCCCGAACACAAGCATATGAGACTTCACTGTGTTCGAGACATCTTTCATTAATAGATGGGGGGACAAGAAGAACCCGTTGCATTTGTTAACATAGTACAATAATATGAAGAAGGCGTTGGAGGAGATGGTGCAGGAATTCTCAGCCCATTTCATGATGGCTTATAACTCGATTCCTATAGAAGTCCAACCACCTCCTGGGGCTACGCAGTTGCGATACGCTGACTCCTTTGAAAATGATTTCGCCTTGCTGTTTAGAGAAAGAAGATCAAAAAATATAGACGAAATAATGAGCAACATTATCGAAGTCGAGTTAAACATGATGGTGTCTGGGAAGATCAAACAAAATTTCAACAGAGGTGATAAGAAACCTCAAGGAGATGTACAACCTTCGACATCTCAGTCCTCGGTTGATAAGTTCAACTTGATGATGAAGAAGATGGAGAAAATGATGGAGAGAATGTCCATGGGAAACAGACCCGTTTCTTGAGAACAGAACAACCCCCATCCCAGGAATCAAAACCTTAGAAGGGGTCAAGTTGCTCAGATTGGACAGAGGGAACAGTGGGAGCAGAGAGATCAAGGTGACCAATAGACAAGGCCTCCATTCCAAAACAACTACGTGGATGAAGACTTCGATCAAATGTTCAAAGACCAAATGCATTATTGTGATGACAAGAATCCACACATGTTTTTTAAAAAGGATGAACATGATTGGTACATGAGAAAAAATGACAACTTTGTGTTGAAGACAAATGATGCATGGTTTGGGGAAATGGATGACACATTGTCCTGGGAAACATAAGAGTTCAGAAAAGGTTATCAAAACACCATCATGCAATTTCAGATGAAATATAACCTCAGAAGCAAGGAAGCATCTACCGAGTCTCAGCAGACAAATCCTATAAGGAAACCTCCAGCGGACACCCCTTCCACAAGCTGACCGAAGCTGAACAACCAGACCAAGGGTGTAACTGAAAAGACAAATTCAAAGGAGGATTCCTCGAGGAAAGCGTTGGAAACAGGTCGGGAAGTGTGTGGAAAAGAAGTAGAGAAAGTATGTCCCCCTTTTAGCTTTGAGCATGAAATGTCTAAAATCAAAATCTATGTCCCGTTCAACGAACTTATATGAAAGGGTGAGTATTAGGAGAAAATTATTAAAATGATGAAAATGGGAGGGACCCCTGATACTTTGAACGTCCAAGACGATCACCCTGCTACTATGTTTGGTCCACGCATTGTGGAGACAAGCGATACCGAGGATGTTCCTCTATTCTATGTCAGTCTGAAAATCCATGAAATGACCCTGCATAACACCATGTTGGATTCCAACGCGTCGCACAACCTCATGCCAAAGGTGATCATGGATGAATTGGGTTTGGATATCACCAGGCCATACAAGGACCTTTTCTCTTTTGATTCGAGGAAATTCAAGTGCTTGGGTCTCATTAAGGATTTAGTTGTGTCATTGGCCCAAATTCCTTCGAAGAACATGGTTATGTACGTGTTCATGGCAGACATAACACAAAATTTTGGCATGCTTCTCTCCAGGTCGTGGGCTGCAAAGTTAAAGGGGACTTTGCAAATGGACATGTAATACGCCACCATTCCTATTTTTGGCCAGGATAGATGGTTATACAGAGAAGTGTTGCTGAAATATATGGTAAGCATTAAGACACAACCAAATAACCATCCCATATATTTGTTCGACACTGAGGTGGGTTCCTCCATATTGTACAATGACCTCAGTTTTGAAGAAGATGAAACATCCTCCATTATGATTGTCGATGATGAAGCCACATGACGAGTAGCCAAGTGTGTCGATCCGAGAAACCACGTGGAGAAAGAGATATGGAGCATGAGTTTCGATGATGCGATCAACAAAGAAGGGGTTGGGGCTGGCGTATGGATAACCCCCCCCCCCAAGGTGGGCTCAAAGATTTGCTCGTACAAACTCGCTTTTGACTGTACAAACAACATGGTTGAGTATGAGGCACTAATTTTGGGCCTAAAAGTTTTAAAGGAATTAGGTGCGAAGAAGATAGCAGTGCACAGAGACTCTGAGCTAATTATAAACCAGGTGAAAGGCATATCTCAGGAAAAACACCTCAGGCTGAGAGCATACAAAAACTTGGTGTTGGGCCTCCTCGAGGAATTATTAGAGTATAATCTGTCAGTAGTCCTGATGGAGAAAAATTAGATTTCTGACGCATTGGCCACCTCAGCCTCAATTTTCAAAATCCCCATTTTCCCCAACAAAAAATATGAAATCGAAGTCAATCACAGGCAGGCAGTGCCCGATAATATCAAATACTAGCAGGTGTTTGAAGACAACAAACAGGTGGAGAGGTTTCTCTAAATGAGCGACGAGTTTGCTAATACAAACATCGATGATGAATGTTGCTGCAAAAAATATGGGAGTGTGGATGCATGCAGTGATGATGACCCTTTCCAGAACCAGATAGCGGGGAGGGACATATTACAACTGAAAAATAACATCATCCTGAAGGGATTAGTGCCGCTGGAAAAGTTGTTTGAAGAAAATAACGTGGCTAGAAATCCCAAGATCACTGCAAGCGAAGAGGACGTTGAATAATGCAACATTGTGACTGAGGGGAACCCGAAAATAATCAAATTGTCGAAAATTCTTGGCCCATAGGTCAAGCAAGACTACATCAAGCTCATGAAGGATTTCCTCGATGTTTTCACATGGAGCTATGATGATTTGAAGGTGTATGACACTAAAGTGATCCAATGTGTTATCCCTCTCAAAGAAGACCAGAAGCCTTTCAAACAGAATTTGAGATGGGTAAATCCCCTGCTACTATCACTGATCGAAAAGGAGGTAAAGAAACACTTTGAAGCTAAGATTATTGTTTATTGACAGTTTTCGAAATGGGTAGCCAATTTGGTGCTTGTAAGAAAGAAAAGTGGTGAAATAAGAGTGTGTGTGGACTTCCGAAACTTGAACAAAGTGTCCTTAAAGGACCACTACCCTCTCCCAAAAATGGACTATATCCTGCAAAAGGTGGTGGGGTCCCAGAAGATGTCCATGCTGGACGGGTTTTTGGGGTATAATCAAATCATGGTACACCCGGACGATAGGGAAAAGATGGCTTTTACGACGCCATGGAGGACGTTCATGTATGCCAAGATGACTTTCGTCCCGATGAACACTGTTGCAACCTTATAGATGGCAATATACATTGCATTTGTTGAAAAAAAGGACAAGTTCACAATGATCTATCTGGATGACATCACGGTATACTCTGTCTCCGACAAACAACACCTTGAGCACCTGAATTTTTTTTTCCAGAAGTGCAGGAAATTCAGCATATCACTGAATCCGAAGAAATCACATTTCTGGATGGAAGAAGGGAAGTTGTTGGGGCATATTATCTCGAAAGAGGGCATTAAGATAGACCCCAATAGGGTTAAAGGAATCCTGAAAATCGACACTTTGCGCAGTAAGAAGGAAGTGTGATCATTTCTGGGAAAAGTAAACTTCTTGAGGAGATTCATCCCGAACTTGGCATAGATTATAAAACATATCACCTGCATGGTTAGAAAGGGGAACGAGATCAATTGGAACCCAGAAGCCAAGAATTCATTTGAATATATCAAGGTGGCACTGACTAGAGCCCATGTGCTATCCAATCCAGACTTCACGAAAGATTCCATCTTTTTTTCATTCACCTCAGAGCATATGATTGTTGGCATGTTGTTGCAGAAAGAGTAGAAGAACTTTGAGAATCCCATAGATTGTTTCAACCTGATGTTGAGGGATTCTCCACCGAGGTACGACATTATGGAGAAACAAGCATATGCCTTAGTGAAGGCCCTAAAGGAGTTTATAACGTACATATTACACTCCCACGTTATTTCCTATGTGCCCAACAACTCAGTTAAGGATATCCTGACTCAGCCCAACCCCGAAGGGAGGAGAGGTAAGTGGATAGCAGCCATGATGGAATATGACCAGGAGATTAAGCCTATGAAACTAATTAAGGGCAAGGGCCTTGCAAAGCTAATGGCACAATCAGACTATGATATTGTGGGAATCAATTTCATTGTTGATCTATCAGAGATTCCTCAGAAAGAAATGACTGCACAAGTATCTCAGGATTTCATCATTCGACGTGGTATACATATATCATTTATGTAATAAGGAACCTACAATCCCCCTCAGTTTTAAGTAAGACCAAGGCCAGATTTCTAAAGCTCAAATAGGTTAATTTATTGCACTGTACTGGAAAGATCTCTGAGGGATATTGCTGAGTTGTTTGCTGGAAAATGACGCGAAATGAGCTATCGAAGTATTTGACAAAGGCGACTACGGGGAACAACATTATTGGAAAACCACCGCGCACAAAATCATGAGAGTGGGTTACTATTGGCATACAATCTTCGCAAACATGTACAAAGAAGTCTGCAAATGCCACGAATGTCAAATTTTCGACGGGAGAAGAAAGTTGCATCTCTTGCCACTAAATTTGATCTCATTTGAACGCCTTTCATGTAATGGGGTTTGGATTTCATAGGGGAAATAAATCCGCCATCTTCAGCACAACACAAATGGATACTCACGGCCACTGAATACTTCATGAAATGGATAGAAGGGATCCCCACGAAGCAGGCCACTGATGCAGTCATTATCCAATTTCTAGAGATGAACATCATGTCAAGGTTCGGATGCCCTGTTAAGATCATAATAGATAACGCGGCTTCGTTCAAGTCCAAGAATATAGAGAAGTTTTGTCAGTATTACAACATAACCCTGGGGTATTCTACAACGTACTACCCACAAGGAAATGGGTTAGAAGAATCCTCAAATAAAACCCTAACCAGGATCATCAAAAGATCCTGCAAGAAAATAAGAAAACTTGGCATAAAAAGCTTACCTATGCATTGTGGGAAGATCGGGTTACCACCAAGAAGTCCATCTCAACGTCGCCTTTTCAGATTGTATACGACGCAGACACAACTTTCCCTACCACACTAGGGCTTCCCATCAGAAATCTGCTCCAGGAACAAGATGTCGAGTCAGATGACGTGCAGAGGAGGATAAATTAGTTGATTCACACACAAAAGATGAGGTAATGTGTATACAATCAATCAGAACTCCACCAGGAGAGGTTGAAGAGAACCTTCAACAAGCGTTCTAAATAGAAGTAATTTTAGGTAGGAGAGCTAGTGTTGAGATGGGATGTGAGGAATGAAGATAAAGGAAAGCATGGAAAGTTAGACCACCTTTGGACGGGTCCATTCAAAATCAACGCGTATTATGGGGGAAACACTTATTTTTTAGAAGGATCAAATGGAGAGTGCCTTGGTTGGGAGCCTGTAAATGGTAGGTTCCTCAAACATTACCTTATGAAATAAAATTCGTTTAAATCATATGTCATTGTAAATAGTATTTTTATTTTTGTGTCGAGTCGGTATGTCAGCGGAAAATTGAAGCCCGAAGTGAAGGCCCTAAGTTTATGACGAGTCTTTTAGAAGCTACGTCAATAGATTTAGGTTGCATTTTGTATTCCATATTTTAGTGTCAAAGACTCAAAATAAGGCCCAATGGTCAGGCACTTGTTCTACTATTCTTTGGTACCTCGCGGGGAGGATAACATCCACATTGGAGCCAGTTGTTAGAACTGCCATTTTTCTTTTCAACTAGAGTCGGTTTTAGTCGAGTTATGGCCCATGTGTCAAGACATGTTAAATCAGGTACGTAACAATGAAGGGTTCGAAGTCAGCAAGTGGTCAGTTAGCCCTTGGCAATGGGAAGGGATGTCAAAGTTGGAACATGTGTAAATGGTACGAGTATGTTGTTCCCAGAGAGTCGGGTCATGTTAAAATGTAGTCTCTACATGCCCCAGGTCGAGTCAAGTAGTTAATGGAAGTCGCATCAGCAAGTGATAAAACTATTATTAGCTCATTATGAAGGTTGACAGAATAAAAAATAATGGAGTTTGTATCATGTATGCCTTGCAGCCCTTATTACCTATACTTTCCACGCAAGGATGTGCCATGGAAAATATGCAATTCAATTTGAAACATCCAGTCACCATGAATGCATTGTTCTTTGGCACAATTCCTCCTTCTGCCCGATCTATTATAAATTTTAGATGCCCGACACCCATTTTATTCGTGAAACCAAGTCCACACGTTGTTTGCAATTTTTCTCGCAAGATCGGGTTGATCGATTTTTCTGCCTTGTGCATTTACTAGATCCATCGTGCATAAGATAAATATTGGTCACACCATGGAAACCTCCCAAAGCGTAAGAAAGGGTGTGTGAAGTAGCAGAATTGCCAGGCCCAAGCCCCAAAGCGACTAGGATTCATTCTCACTCACAACAGGTGTCCCCAAGGATCCAAAGGGAGCTTTCCCTTTACCAGCGGATACAACGATATCACACTGCGCGGAACTTGGAGTGGAAGGACTCGAGTAGGAAGGAAGGAATTAGAATCCCTATATCCCCAATAGTAGATACCTTGGAGAAGGGGTAGGCCAAAGAAGAATAAGGAAGTTGGGAAAACCTGAGTCCCAGACGAGAAGCACACAAGATCGGTTGCTAAAAATTTACTTATGAATGTTGTTCGGCTAGAACCTGTCGAAGCTGAAGCAGATGAAACTAGCTATCACCGAACTTTACCAGGAAAACAGGGAGCTTTGACAAAAGCTATTGATAAAGACCATTGAAGTGTCAGCAATGCAAGGTCACGAAGGGAATGTGACGTGGCTCAAAATATAGCTCAAAGAGGTGTAGTATAAAATCGTACAGCTACACAAAGCACAACATCTTTTAGAAGAAAGGTATGCAAAGCATTCTAGAGAATGTGAAGCGTTCAAGGAGAAAGCTTGTGCATCTCTTGCCAGTGAGCAGAAGAAACAAGATTAGTTGAATTCATTCCTGCATCCACAACAGAAAGAAAATCTTGACAGTTTTGAAGGATACATTTCCCTAAGACATTTTTTCATTTTTATAACAACCATGACAGTCAACGGCCACTTGTCGCGCACATTCCCTCATCAAATGAGCGCACAACAAAAATCAAAGTCGTTACAACGGATAGTGAGACTCTGAAAGGCACTTGTCTGTTCATATATATGATCGAAGGAAATCATTGACACATCACTCTCTCATGATGAGACTTGATCGATAAACAAATCCCCATGGCAGATTACAAACAGTCATGATGTAGCCAGATGTATTTGTTGTCTATTTTTGGAAAAGCGTAATGCGAAGAGTTTTTTAATACAAAACAATCAGTTTCCTAGTTTTTAGAGATATTAGTTAGAAGAGAAGGGTAGCCCAAGTGGTGCCCTCACCTATATATTTTATCTATTCAATGTAATCCAGGTTGGTTGGAAAATTAGTATAGATAGTGTCTATTGAATGTAGTTCGAGTTCGATCAAAATTTAATGCAAAAGTCATGAAGCTTTGATGAAAAGATTCTAATTGTAGCAGTTGGATGTATTGTTTCCTTTCTTTTCGTATGTGCTTCTTGTTTCTTTACTCATATCTTTTTATGTCTAAATCGAAACGAATTATCTAACCTAGGATTCATCATGCAACGCCCCTTGTTTGAGCCATTTAGACTAAACATATTTCTTCTAAAGTTAACTCTGAATTCATCCACAACAGTGCTCTGAGTTACTTCCTGTTTTTTCTCCTCTCCACACTCAATGATTTAAAACTGAAGAATGTTGCTCGCTTAGCCTTTATCCTCTCAAGTTTACTCACTAAGTCCTTTGTATCCATCGTTTTCTCGAATTGACTTCATAGCCCAAGTTCTTACTCTCTTGCGCCAATAGAACCGAAACTTATCCCCTGACAGTGTTAAATCTAGCCAACAGCTTTAAATCCATATCCCGCACTGAGATCGTGTCTCTCTTGAGAGCCCTCTCCGGATCCAAAAGGCTAGTTTCGGGTCTCAAAGTTGATTGAAAAATTTACCTTCATCGTCTGTTTATTAGCCGAACAAATTTACGGAGTTCTAACATGTGTAATCTAAGATTTATTTTCTCTAATATATCACAATACTTTTGATGCAATAGATTTGCATTTGATGGACCCATTGTTATTCTATCAATGTTTCCACAGATATTTGTGTGAGAAAGAGAGAACATTGCAGATATGGGAATTGTCAAGCCTCATGTTATGCTTCAGGTTCTATTGAATTGATCCTAATAACTTTCTTGTTTTTTTCATTCATCATTTTTCTACATATCATGTGAACTGAAGAGCTTATTGCATTAGATCATGTGAATTGAAGAGATATTTTAATTTTATTTTACTGTAATTTTCACCATCAAATTTAATGGATTTTTTTATTTTTCCCGATTGATGTTGAAAAAAATGAGAGAATTTAGTACCTTCACTATTTTAGAATAAATGGACTCCTAATTTGAGTAGGGTAAAATTGACAGAATTTTATACCTTTGTATTTTTATGTATATATCATGGATTTGATAAGTCCCTTTAATTTCAATCCATTCTTCATGTAGGCTAAAATTTTGTCTATATTTATTTGCATTTGACAATGATTAATGGTAAATATTTTTGAAGAAGTAATATACACATGCATAGAGCCTTTAGAGTTATTATCATCTGAGTATTTTTATTTTGTCAGTGTTACAAAATAGGGAACTCTGTGACAGTATCATATTCGAACACATAGTAGATAATTCATTTGTTGTCGTTAAGACTGAAATAGAAGAGTTTAATTACAACCATAAGAACAAAAGCAAGTTGTAAATTCTTTATTTTATTATTGATTGTAGAATGCCTCTCATTACAATGTAATTGAGAAATACATCTTTTCTCGCCAAACTGGAACTAATTTACCGTGTTGTTCTTTTGCATATTACACCGTCTTTTCTCAATCTTGTTCTTGATGGTTTTCTCAGTCACTTCAAATTGACCTGAGAGAAACTTTCCTTTCTTCTAGATTGAATCTTGACATCTTTCTTCCCCCTCTTTGTATGTTGTTTCTATCGGTTGATTTGTTTCCCCTTTCTTCCCCCTTTAGTATTAAATCATGATTTTTCGTTGCCCAGCCATTTTCCAATTCAATTTCATTTCCTCATCCTTCACAAATGATTTCCACTTGGCACTTAATATTCATGAGTTGCATGGAATGAATTTGGAATCAGCACGTTGAGTAGCAACATAAAAATTCCAGCACAAATCTTGTAGCGTGGAGTTGCAACATAGGATTTGCAACATAGGAGTTGCAACAAGTTGCAACAACAACCCTATAGCGTGGATTTTCAACATAGAAGTTGCAGCAAGTTGAAAAAAAAATCTTGTAGCGTGGATTCGCAACATAGGAGTTGCAATGAGTTGCAACACTGTCAATTATAACAAGGAGTAACAACACAAGTTGTCGAGTAGAGTTGCAGCCATCCCTATTCATCCTAAATCAACTTTTACAAAATTGAAATGTTTTTGGGTGGTGTGGATTGCCCAAAACCAAATATTCTCCTGCATCACACAACCAATGTATTTTACTAACTTGCTCATATTCTTAGGAGTAAAATTGCAAGAACAAGAGGAAAACATGAAGATTCACCATTGTCTTCTATAAGAGAATGCATAGTCTTAAGAGTCAAATTACAATATCAAGAGGAAAACATGAAGATTCACCAAAAACCTGTATTGAGTATGAGGATATGAGGATGAGACTATAATAATAAGTACAATAGGATAACATAGAGAGTGAGTGTAAACCTGTGTGTTGTTAGCGCCACCATTTTTCTTTTCAATTAGAGTCGATTTTAGTCGAGTTATGGCCCATGTGTCAAGGCATGTGAAGTCAGGTACATCACAATGAAGGGGTCGAAGTCAGCAAGAGGTCATTTGGCCCTTGGAAATGGGAAAGAATATCATAGTTGAAACATGCGTAAATGGTACGAGTATGTTGTTCCCAAAGATTCTAGTCCTATTAAAAAGTAGTCTCTATGTGTCCCAAGTCGATTCAAGTAGTTAATGGAAGTCACGTCAACAAGTGAAAAAACTATTATCAGCTCATTATGAAGGCAGAGGGAATGAAAAATTATGGTTTTCAAATCATGTATGCCCTATTGTGCTTATCGCTTGTACTTTACACGTGGAGATGTGCCATGGAAAATTTGCAATTCGATTTGAAACATCCAGTTGCCATGAATTCATTGTTCGTTGGCATGATTTATCCTTCCACCCGATATATTACAAATTTCAGATGCTCGACACCCATTTTATTCGTGAAACCAGATCCACGCATTGTTTGCAATTCTTCTCGCAAGCTCAAGTTGATCTAATTTTCCACCTTGTGCATTTGCTAGATCCACCGCGCATAGGATAAATATTGGTCACACCATGGTGACCTACCAAAGCATAAGAAAGGGTGTGCGAAGTAGCAGAATCACCAGGCTTGAGCCCCAAAGCGACTGGAATTCATTCTCACTCACAACAATCGTCCCCAAGGATCCAAAGGGAGTTTTCCCTTTACCCGTGGAAACAACGATATCACACTGTGCGAAGCTCAGATTGGAAGGACCCGAGCAAGAAGGAAGGATAGTATAAGCCCTATATCCCCAACAACAGATACCTTGGAGAAGGGGCAAGCCAAAGAATATTAAGTAAGATGGGAAAACCTGAATCCTAGATAAGCTATGCGCAAGATTGGTTGCTGAAAAACTACTTATGCGTGTTGTTCGGCTAGAACCTGTCGAAGGTACAAGTCAGGAACGTGGGAGAAGAACAAGGAGGATGGATTACACAAGTACAAATGATCAAGAGCCATCTCAGCAGCTTAAGCAGGCAAAACTAGCTATCGCCAAACTTTAGCAAGAAAACAGGGAGTTGAGACAACAACTAGCGACAAATACCATTGAAGTGTCAATGGCACAAGGTCGCGAAGGGAATGTGACGTGGCTCAAAAGACAACTCGGAGAGGCACAAGATACAATCGTACAACTGCGTGAAGCACAACAAATTTCAGAAGAAAGGTATGCCAAGCATTCCAGAGAATGTGAAGCGGCTAAGGAAAAATCTCGCGCAACTCTCGCCACTAAGCAGAAGAAACAAGATTACATGAATTTGTTCCTGCATCCGCAACAGAAATAAAATATTGACAATTTTGAAGGATACATCGCCCTAATAATTTTTTTCATTTCTATAATGGCCATGAAAGTCAGCAGCCACTTGTTGCGCACATTCCCTCAACAAATGAGCACGCGATAGAAATCAAACTTGTTACAGCAGATAGCGGGACTCTGATAGGCACTTGTTTGTTTAGATATTTGATCGAAGGAAAGCATTGACACGTCACTTTCTCATGATGAGACCTGATCGATAACCAAATCCTCGTGGAAGATTACAAACAGTCATGATGTAGCCAGATGTATTTGTTGTCTATTTTTGGAAAAGCGTCATGCGAAGAGTTTTTTAACGTGGAATAGTCAGTTTCCTAGTTTTTAGAGATATTAGTTAGAAGAGCAGGGTATACCAAGCGACCCCCTCACCCATATATTTTATCTTTTCAATGTAATCAAGGTTGGTTGGAAAAATTAGTATAGACAATGTATATTGAATGTAGTTCGAGTTCGATCGAAATTGAATGCAAAGGTCCTGAATATTTGATGAAAAGATTATAATCGTAGCAGTTGGACGTATTGTTTCATTTATTTGCATATGTGCTTCCTGTTTCTTTACTCATATATTTTTCTATATAAATCGGAATGAATTATCGAACCTGGGATTCATCGCATAGTGCCCCTTGTTCGCGCCATTTAGACAAAATGTATTTCCTCTAAAGATAACTAAGAATTCATCTGCAACAGTGCTCTGAGTTTCTTCCTATGTTTTCTCCTTGCCACACTCAACGATTTAAAACTGAATATTGTTTCTCTCTTAGCCTTTATTCTCTCAAGTTCAGTCACTGAGTCATTTGTTTCCATCGTTTTATTGAATCGAATCCATGGCCCAAGGTCTTACTCCCTTGTGCCAATAGAACCAAAACTTATCACCTGACAATGTTAAATCTAGCCAATAGATTTAAATCCATATCTCGCGTTGAGACCGTGTCTCCCAAGAGAGCCCTCTCCAGATCCGAAAGGCCAATTTCAGGTCTCAAAGTTGGTTGAAAAAGTTACCTTCATCATCTCTTTATCAACCGAATAGATTTACGGAGTTCTAACATTCTGGTGTCATTGTTGGGGATGGAATTGAATCAATTTTTCCTGGGAGAAAGAGTAAATTGACAGTTTTGACCCCTGAGGGTAATAGAGGGACAAACATATACACTGGATGAAACCTTTACCTTGGCGACTCCAATTAAAAAGACCAGTAGCATCGAGTAGCTCAATTCAGGAATTCTGGCTTCAAAGATGATCTATACCAGATCAAATCCTGACCCAAACCTTGTAGAGCCTGTGTGCGACCCCGAGAAACTCATGTTCATGACTAGAGAGCAAGCGTCGGACCCATTCTATTACCTGGACAGAAGCCTGTCCTTACCCAAATACAGTGCGCAAAGCATTGACGACCTTGATTTTGACGCATTCTTTGAGCAAACCATGTTCATGTCTAAGTTGGAAACCAGCTTGGATGAGATAGTTTTTTATCAGAAGAGATTCCAAGCCCTGATATCTAATAGCACCCATCAAATCCACAACCCTCCTAGATACATGGCTGCTAGGTTCACCCCTCTCGCTCTGCCATCCCAACTTCATGATTAGCCCCAAAATTGTAGCCAAAGGATTAAGTTCTATGACATTGAAGGGAACGTTTGAGCCCAAAAGCATCTGGATTGGTTCAACATTTTCATCGACCTAGAGGAGGTGGACTATGCAGACGCGAAAATGAGGTTGTTCACGCAGAGCCTTTCGTGGGAGGTGAGGAAATGGTTCAAATTCCTCCCAGCCGCAAGCATCTAAGGCTTCACTGCATTCGAGACATCTTTCATTAATAGATGGGGGGACAATAAGAACCCCTTGCATTTGTTAACATAGTACAATAATATGAAGAAGGCGTCGGAGGAGACGGTACAAGAATTCTCAACCTGTTTCATGAAGGTTTATAACTCAATTATTGTAGAAGTCCAACCACCTCCCGGGGCTACGCAGTTGCGATACGCTGACTCCTTCCACAGTGATTTTACCTTGATGTTGAGAGAAAGAAGATCAAAAAATCTAGAAGAAATAATGAGCAACGTTATCGAAGTTGACATAAACATGATGGTGTCAGGGAAGATCAAACAAAAGTTCAACAGAGGCGATAAGAAACCTCAAGGAGACACACAGCCATCGACATCTTGGTCCTCGGATGACAAGTTCAACTTGATGATGAAGATTATGGAGAAACTTATGGAGAGAATGTCCATGGGAAACAGACCTGTTGCCCGAGAACAGAATAACCCCCATCCCAGGAATCAAAACCTTAGAAGGGGTCAAGTTCCTCATATCAGACAAAGGGAACAGTGGGAGAAAAGAGATCAAGGTGACCAACAGACAAGGCCTCCATTCCAAAACAAGTACGCGGATGAAGACTTTGATCAGATGTTTGAAGACCAAATGCATTTTTGTGATGACAAGAACCCACGCATGTTTTGACAAAGGGAAAACATGATCGGTACATGAGAAAAAACGAGGACTTTGTGCTGGAGAGGGATGATGCATGGTTTGGGGAAACAAATGATGCGTTGTCCTGGGAAACATAAGAGTTCATAAAGGGTTATCAAAATGCCATCATGCAGTTTTAGAAGAAATATAACCTCAGAAGCAAGGAAGCGTCTACCAAGCCTCAGAAGACAAATCCCATAAGGAAACCTTCGTTAGACACCCCTTCCACAAGTTTACCAAAGCTGAACAACCTGACCAAGGATGTAACTGAAAAGACAAAGTCAAAGGAGGAGGCCCCGAGGAAAGCGTTGGAAAAAGGTTGGGAAGTGTGTGGAAAAGAGGTAGAGAAAGTATGTCCCCCTTTTAGCTTTGAACATGAAATGGCTAAAATCAAAATCTCTGTCCCATTCAACGAAATTATATGAAAGGGTGAGTATCGGGAGAAAATTATTAAAATGATGAAAATGGGAGGGACCCCTGATACTTTGAACATCCAAGACGATCACCCTGCTATTATGTTTGGTCCACGCATTGAGGAGACAAACGATATCGAGGATGTTCCTACATTCTTTGTTAGTCTAAAAATCCATGACATGACCCTGCATAACACCATGTTGTATTCCAACACGTCGCACAACCTCATGCCAAAGGTGATCATGGATGAATTGGGTTTGGATATCACCAGGCCATAAAAGGACCTTTTCTCTTTTGATTCAAGAAAATTCAAGAGCTTGTGTCTCATTAACGATTTAGTTGTGTCATTGGCCCAAATTCCTTTGAAGAACATGGTTATGTACATGTTCATGGCAGACATACCACCAAACTTTTGCATTCTTCTATCCAAGTCGTGGGTTGCAAAGTTAAAGCGGATTTTTCAAAGGGACATGTCATACGCCACCATTCCTATTTTTGGCCAGGATAGATGGTTATACAGAGAAGTGCTGCTAAAATATATGGTAAGCATTAAGACAAAACCAAATAACCATCCCATATATTCAGTCGACACTGAGGTGGGTTCCTCCATATTTTACAATGACCTCAGTTTTGAAGAGGATGAAATGTCTGTCATTATGACCTTCGATGATGAAGTCGCACGACAATAAGCCAAGTGCGTCGATCCGAGAAGCCACACAGAGAAAGAGATATGGAACATGAGTTTCAATGACGTGGTCAACAAAGAAGGGGTTGGGGCTGTTGTATGGATAAACCCCCCAAGGTGGGCTCAAATATTTGCTCGTACAAACTCGCTTTTGACTGTAAAAACAACATGGTTGAGTATGAGGCACTAATTTTGGGCCTAAAGGTTTTAAAGGAATTAGGTGTGAAGAAGATAGCAGTACACAGAGACTCCAAGCTGATTATAAACCAGGTGAAAGGAATATCTCAAGCAAAACACCCCAGGTTGAGAGCATACAAAAACTTGGTGTTGGGCCTCCTCGACGAATTATCAGAGTATAATCTGTCAGTCGTGCCAAGGGAGAAAAATTAGATCACTGACACATTGGCCACCGCAGCCTCGGTTTTCAAAATCCCCATTTTCCCCAACAAAAAATATGAAATCAAAGTCAATCACAAGCAGGCAATGCCCGATAATATCAAATACTAGCAGGTGTTTGAAGATGACAAACAGGTGGAGAGGTTTCTCCAAATGAGCAACGAGTTCGCTAATACAAACATCGACGATGAATGTTGCTGCGAAAAAGATGGGAGCATGGATGCACGCAGTGATGATGACCCTTTTTAGAACTAGATAGCGGGGAGGGACATAGTACAACTGAAAAATAACATCATCCTGAAGGGATTAGTGCTGTTGGAAAAGTTGTTTGAAGAAAATGACGTGGCTAGAAATCCCAATATCACTGCAAACGAAGAGGACATTGAATACTGCAACATCGCGACTGAGGGGAACCTGAAAATAATCAAATTGTCGAAAATTATTTGTCCATGGGTCAAGCAAGACTACGTCAAGCTCATGAAGGATTGCCCCGATGTTTTCACATGGAGCTATGACGATTTGAAGGTGTATGACACTAAAGTGATCCAACATGTTATCCCTCTCAAAGAAGACCAAAAACCTTTCAAACATAATTTAATATGGATAAATCCCCTGCTACTATCAATGATCGAAAAGGAGGTAAAGAAACACTTCAAAGCTAAGATTATCGTTTCTTTATGGTTTTTGAAATGGGTAGCCAATTTGGTGCCTGTAAGAAAGAAAAGTGGTGAAATAAGGCTCTGTGTGGACTTCTAAAACTTGAACAAAGTGTCTTTAAAGGACAACTACCCTCTCCCTAAAATGGACTGTATCCTGCAAAAGGTGGTGGGGTCCCAGAAGATGTCCATGCTGGACGGGTTTTTGGGGTATAATCAAATTATGGTACACCCAGACGATAGGGAAAAGATGGCTTTTATGACACCATGGAGGACGTTCATGTATGCCAAGATGACTTTCGGCCCGATGAACATTGGTGCCACCTTCTAGATGGAAATATACATAGAATTTGTTGACGAAAAGGATAAGTTCATTATGATATATCTAGATGACATAACGGTATACTCTGCCTCCCACAAACAACACCTTGAGCACCTGAAATATTTTTTTCCAGAAGTGCAGGAAATTCAGCATATCATTGAATCCGAAGAAATCACATTTCAGGATGGAAGAATGGAAGTTGTTGGGGAATATTACTCGAAAGAGGGTATTAAGATAGACCTCAACAGGGTTGAAGGAATCCAGAAAATCGACACTTCGTGCAGTAAGAAGGAAGTGTGATCCTTCCTGGGAAAAGTAAACTTCTTGAGGAGATTCATCCCGAACCTGGCGTAGATTATAAAACATATCACCTGCATGATCAGAAAGGGGAACGAGATCAATTGGAACCCGAAAGCCAAGAATTCATTTGAAGATATCAAGGTGGAACTGACTAGAGCCCCTATGCTAGCCAGACCAAACTTCACGGAAGATTCCATCTTATTTTCATTCGCCTTGGAGCATACGATTGTTGGCGTGCTGCTGCAGAAAGAGGAGAATAAATTTGAGAAGCCCATAGCTTATTTCAACCAGATGTTGAGGGATTACCCACTGAGGTATGAAATTATGGAGAAACAAACATATGCCTTAGTGAAGGCCCTAAAGGAGTTTAGAACGTGCATATTACACTCCCACGTTATTGCCTATGTGCCTAGCAACTCAGTTAAGGATATCCTGACTCAACCCGACCCCGAAGGGAGGAGAGGTAAGTAGATAGCAACCATGCTGGAATATGACCTAGAGATTAAGCCTATGAAACTAATTAAGGGCAAGGGCCTTGCGAAGCTAATGTCGCAATCGGACTGCACGTTGTGGGAATCAATTTCATTATTGATCTGTCAGAGATTACTTGAGAAGAAATGATTGCACAGGTATCTCAGGATTTCATCAATTCGACGTGGTATACATATATAATTTATGTACTAAGGAACCTGTAATCCCCCCCGGGTTTAATTAATACCAAGGCCAGATTTCTAAAGCTGAAAGAGGTTAATTTATTTCACTGTACTGGAAAGATCTTGGAGGGATATTGTTGAGTTGTTTGTTGGAAAACGATGTGAAATGAGATATCGAAGTATTTTACAAAGGCAACTGTGGGGGACACCATTATTGGAAAACCACCGCGCACAAAATCCTAAGAGTGGGTTACTATTGGCATACAGTCTTCGTAGACATGTACAAAAAAGTCTCCAACTGCCACGAATGTCATATTTTCGATGGGAGAAGAAAGTTGCAGCTCTTGCCACTAAATTCAATCTCATTCAAATGCCTTTCATGCAGTGGGGTTCGGATTTCACAAGGGAAATAAATCTGTCATCTTCAACACAACACAAATGGATACTCATGGCCATTGAATACTTCACGAAATGGATAGAAGTGATCCCCACAAAGTAGGCCACTGATGCAGTCATAATCTAATTTCTGGAGACGAACATCCTGTCAAGGTTTGGATGCCCTATCAAGATCATAACAGATAACGCGACCTCGTTCAGGTCCAAGAATATGGAGAAGTTTTGTCAATATTAAAACATAGCCCTGGGGTATTCTACAACATACTACCCATAAGGAAACGGGTTAGCAGAATCCTCAAATAAAATCCTAACCAGGATCATCAAAAGACTCCTGCAAGAAAATAAGAAAACTTGGCATAAAAAGCTTACCTATGTGTTGTGGGGAGATCAGGTTACCACCAAGAAGTCCATCTCAATGTCTCATTTTCAGATTGTATATGGTGCAGATGCAATTTTACCTACCACACTAGGGTTTCCCATCAGAAATTTATTGCAAGAACAAGAGGTTGAGTCAGATGACGCTCAGAGGAGGATAAATTAGTTGATTCACACACAAAAGATGAGGTAACATGTATACAATCAATCACAACTCCACCAGGAGAGGTTGAAGAGAACCTTCGAAAAGTGTTCTAAATAAGAGGTATTTCAGGTAGGAGAGCTAGTGCTGAGATGGGATGCGAGGAATGAAGATAAAGGAAAGCATGGAAAGCTCGACCACCTTTGGATAGGTCCATTCAAAATCAACGCGTATTGTGGGGGCAACGCTTATTTTTTAGAAGGATCAAATGGAGAGTGCCTTGGTTGGGGGCATGTAAATGGCAGGTTCCTCAAACATTACCTTATGAAATAAAATCTGTTTAAATCATATGTCATTGTAAATAGTCTTTTTATTTTTGTGTCGAGTCAGCATGTCAGCAAAAAATTGAAGGCCGAAGTGAAGGCCCTGAGTTTATGTTGAGTATTTTAGAATCTATGTCGATAGGTTTAGGTTGCATTTTGTATTCCATATTGCAGTGTCGAATAGTCGAAATAAGGCCCAATGGTCAGGCACCTGTTCTACTATTCTTTGCTACCTCACAGGGAGGATAGCATCCCCGTTGGAGCCAGCTATTAGCACTGCCATTTTTATTTTCAACTAGAGTCGGTTTTAGTCAAGTTATGGCCCATGTGTCAAGACATGTTAAATCAGGTACGTAACAATGAAGGGTTCAAAGTCAGCAAGTGATCAGTTGGCCCTTGGAAATAGGAAGGGATGTCAGAGTCGAAACATGTGTAAATGGTACGAGTATGTTGTTCCTAGAGAGTCGGGTCCTATTAAAATGTAGTCTCTACATGCCCCAGGTCGAGTCAAGTAGTTAATGGAAGTCGCGTCGGAAAGTGAAGAAACTATTATAGCTCATTATGAAGGCTGACGAAATAAAAAATAATGGAGTTTGTATCATGTATGCCCTGCAGCCCTTATTACCTATACTTTCCATGTGGGGATGTACCATGGAAAATATGCAATTCAATTCGAAACATCCAGTCACCATGAATTCATTGTTCTTTGGCATGATTCCTCCTTCTTCCCGATCTGTTATAAATTTCAGATGCTCGGCACCCATTTTATTTGTCAAACCAAGTCCACGCGTTGTTTGCAATTTTTCTCACAAGCTTAGGTTGATCGAATTTTATGCCTTGTGCATTTGCTAGATCCACCACGCGCAAGATAAATACTGGTCACACCATGGCGACCTCCCAAAGCATAAGAAAGGGCATGTGAAGTATCAGAATCACCAGGCCCGAGCCCCAAAGTGATTGGGATTCGTTCTCACTCACAATAGGTGTCCCCGAGGATCTAAAGGGAGTTTTCCCTTTACCAGCGGAAACAACGATATCACACCGCGCGGAACTTGGAGTGGAAGGACTTGAGTAGGAAGGAAGGACATTAGAAGCCCTATCTCCCCAACAGTAGATACCTTGGAGAAGGGGTACGCCAAAGAAGAATAAGGAAGTTGGGGAAACCTGAATCCCAGACGAAAAGCACGCAAGATCGGTTACTAAAAAATTACTTATGCACATTGTTCGGCTAGAACATGTTGAAGGTACAAGCCGAGAAATTTGGAGAAGAATGAGGAGGATGGATGTCGTGAGTACAAATGATCAATATCCATCTCAACAGCTGAAGCGGGCGAAACTAGCTATCACCGAACTTTACCAGGAAAACAGGGAGCTGAGACAAAAGCTAGCGACAAAGACCATTGAAGTGTCAGCAGTGCAAGGTCGCGAAGGGAATGTGACGTGGCTCAAAATATATCTCAGAGAGGTGTAGGATAAAATCATATAGCTATAGGAAGCACAACAACTGTCAGAAGAAAGGTATGCAAAGCATTCCAGAGAATGTGAAGCGTTCAAGGAGAAAGCCCGCGCAGCTCTCACTAGTGAGCAGAAGAAACAAGATTAGCTGAATTTTTTCATGCGTCCACAAAAGAAAGAAAATTTTGATAGTTTTGAAGGATACATTTCCCTAAGACATTTTTTCATTTTTATAATGGCCATGATAGTCAGCAGCCACTTTCCATGCACATTCCCCCAGCAAATGAGTGTGCAACAAAAATCAAAGTCGTTACAACAGATAGTGAGACTCTGACAGACACTTGTCCGTTTAGATATCTGATCAAAGGAAATCATTGACACATCACTCTCTCATGACGATACCTTATCGATAAACGAATCCTCGTGGCAGATTAAAAACATTCATGATGTAGCCAGATGTATTTGTTGTCTATTTTTGGAAAAGTGTAATGCGAAGAGTTTTTTAATGCAGAACAATCAGTTTCCTAGTTAATATTAGTTAGAAGAGAAGGGTAGCCCAAGTAGCGCCCTCGCCTATATATTTTATCTTTTCAATGTAAGCCAGGTTGGTTGGAAAAATTAGTATAGACAGTGTCTATTGAATGTAGTTCAAGTTCGATCAAAATTTAATGCAAAAGTCCTGAAGCTTTGATGAAAAGATTCTAATTGTAGCAGTTGGATGTATTGTTTCCTTTCTTTGTGCACGTGCTTCATGTTTCTTTACTCATATCTTTTTATGTCTAAATCGGAACGAATTATCAAACCTAGGATTCATCATGCAACGCCCCTTGTTCAAGCCATTTAGACAAAACATATTTCTTCTAAAGTTAACTCTGAATTCATCCGCAACGGTGCTCCGAGTTGCTTCCTATGTTTTCTCCTCTCGACACTCAACGATTCAAAACTGAAGAATGTTGCTCTCTTAGCCTTTATCCTCTCAAGTTCAGTGACTGAGTCATTTGTTTCCATCATTTTCTCGAATCAACTCCATAGCCCAATTTCTTACTCTCTTGCGCCAATAGAACCAAAACTTATCCCCTAACAGTGTTAAATATAGCCAATAGATTTAAATCCATATCCCGCGCTGAGATCGTGTCTCTCTTGAGATCCCTCTCCATATCTGAAAGGCTAGTTTCGGGTCTCAAAGTTGGTTGAAAAAGTTTCCTTCGTCGTATGTTTATCAGCGAACAAATTTAGGGATTGCTAACATGTGCAATCTAAGATTTCTTTTCTCTAAGATATCACAATACTTTTATGCAATAGATCTGCATTTGATGGACCCATTGTGTTTCTATCAATGTTTCCACAGATATTTGTGTGAGAAAGAGAGAACATTGAAGATATGGGAATCGTCAAGCCTCATGTTATGCTTCAGGTTCTATTGAATTGATCCTAATAACTTTCTTGTTTTTTTCATTCATCATTTCTCTACATATCATGTGAACTGAAGAGCTTATTGCATTAGATCATGTGAATTGAAGAGATATTTTAATTTTATTTTACTGTAATTTTCACCATCAAATTTGATGGATTTTTTTTATTTTTCCCGATTGATGTTGAAAAAAATGAGAGAATTTAGTACCTTCACTATTTTAGAATAAATGGACTCCTAATTTGAGTAGGGTAAAAGTTACAGAATTTTATACCTTTGTATTTTTATGTATGTATCATGGATTTGATAAGTCCCTTTAGTTTCAATCCATTCTTCATGTCGGCTAAAAAAATTTCTATATTTATTTGCATTTGACAATGATTAATGGTAAAGGTTTTTGAAGAAGTAATATACACATGCATAGAGCCTTTAGAGTTATTATCATCTGAGTATTTTTATTTTGTCAGTGTTACAAAATAGGGAACTATGTGACATTATCGTATCCATGGCCATCCTCAATATGGTTTCTATCCAATCCAACCAAATATGAGAGGATATGCTAGTGTGGTCTCAAAATCCCCCAAGGGTATACATAGCAAGCTCACGTTATAAGGTAATGTTTCTAACAAAGAAAGTAGTTGATTTTTGGTGGTGGAAACGAACCTGGAAACAACATGTTCCCCTAAAGGATAAGGTCTTATTCTAGTTGGCCCTAAGTAATAATCTCCTAGCTAGCATATATTTAAAAAAGAACATGGCATGGGCCAGGATTTTGTATATTATGCAAAAAAAAATGAGGAGACCCTCATGTACATTCTCATGGACTACTCCTTTTCTCACGAAGTATGGAAAACATGTAATGTTGGTTCTTGGGATGGATCTTCTCTAGCAGAGAGCTATAAGAATTGAATGGAGGAGTCAAGGTTGGTCAACCATAAATCTCTCGTTATAATAATTAGATGGAGGAGTCAAGGTTGGTCAACTATATATCTCTCCTTGTCATTGTCTCTCAAGCTTTATAGATTGCCTAGTATTTCACACTTAGTGTTTGAAAGTATATCATACTTACCTCAGGATGTGTTTTATAAAATCTGGTAGTCCTTTGAAGGGTTTAAAATTCTCTAATGTAGAAACCACCAAGGTAGATTAGAAGGTTATAAATGAACCAATCCAACACTTAGTCAATGGGGCAAGCCAAGGAAACCATGGCCTTAATGGAACTAGTGGTACTTTGTATTTTTCCTCTTCTAACATTTTTTAAAAATCAATTGGGATTGGTGGTCAATAGGGCAAGCCAAGGAAACCCTGGCCCCAATGGAAGTAGAGGAATGTTTTTTCTCCTCTTCCCACATTTTTTCTTTTAAAGAGAAATTTGGATTGGTAAACAACAATTTTGTCTATATTTATTTTCATTTTACGGTGATTTAGTGGTGAAGGTTTTTGAAAAAGTAATATGCGCATGCATAGGTCCCTCAGAGTTATTATCTTCCGAGTGTTGTTAGTTTTTCATTGTTACAAAAGGGGGGCACTCTGTGATATTATCATATCCATGGCCACCCTCTATATGGTTTCTATCCAATCCAAGCGAATATGAGAGGATATGCTAGTGTGGTCTCAAAATCCCACAAGGGTATACATAGCAAGCTTAGGTTATAAGTCAATGTTTCTAACATAGTAGGTAGTTGATTGTTGGTGGTGGAAATGAACCTCAAAATAACATGTTCCCCTAAAGGCTAAGGTCTTCTTCTGGTTGTATCTAACTAACAAAGATCCTATCATGCCATGATTCTGTATATTATGCAAATCAAATGAGGATACCCTCCAACACACTATCATGGATTGCTCCTTTTCTCACAAAGTATGGAAAGAGGCTCTATTTTTAACATATAATGTTGGTTCACGGGCTATATCTTTTCTAGTGGATAGCTATATGGAGATTTTTAAGAATTGGATAAAGGAGCCAAGGTTGGTCAAGGATATATCTCTCACTATAAGAATTGGATGGAGACAAAGTTGGTCAACTACAGATCTCTCCCCATCATTGTCTCTTGGGATTTATGGATTACCGACTATTTCATACCTAATTTTTGAGAGTATGTCATACTTACCTATCAATCACTTACCTCTTGATGTGTTTTATAAAATATGGTACTCCTTTGAAGGGTTTAACATTCTCTAATGCAGAAACCATCAAGGAAGATTACGATGTTAGAAATAAAATAATCAAATGCTTGGTCAATGGGACCAGCCAAGGAAACCATGGCCTTAATGGAACTAGAGATTTATTTATTTTTCATCTTCTCACAATTTATCTTTTAAAAAGAAATTGGGATGGGTGGAAAGCCAAAGAAACCCATGCCCCAAAGGAACTGGGGGAATTTTATTTTTATACTCTTCTCACATTTTAAAGAGAAATTGGGATTGGTAATGCAAAAAATATTACTTAAAAAGTAATTGGGATTGTTGGTCAATAAGGAAAACAAAACTATTACTCAAGTTGGTTCTTGAAAAGAGTGTGGTGTGGTGAAGTTGTATCTTGAAAAGAATGCGATGTGGCAAAGTTGTAAAGTTGTAGGTCTTTACGAGTCAATGCTCGTTATAAATTGGGTCCTATGCTCAAGAAGGTTTCAAAATTTAATCTTCAAACCTCTCCTTGATCAGATATATGAGATGCTTGGGCAATTCCCTAAAACAATTCCACCATGTATGAGAAAAACCATAAGGAAAATGGGTTGTCCAAAGTAGTTGTTCATGGTCTTCCTATATTAATATAATAAAGTAACACGGGGAGTAAATATCTTCTACCCTACACCTATAAATATCTTGTAGTTTTTCTTTCTTCTTTGATTAATTGTTATATTTTTTTATCTCTCTTTTGTTGAGAATTTGAAGTTAGTTCCTTAAACCTTGTTGATTGTTGTGTTCAGATACATATTGAGAAAATCGAAGTTGCAATTTTTTCTTCTTTATATATATTCTAGGTAATGTGTTATTTATTGTTTTAGCATTTATTTATTTATTTCAATGATAATATT
>JASDQU010373698.1:198141-217617 GCA_032191745.1 Picea mariana | reverse complement strand
TGTTCTAGATCTAGGTGGATCTAGCCAAATCCACAACTCTAGAGCGAGAGCACTTTGGAAGTTCTGTGATCGAGGAGGAAGGGAAATAGCCGAAGTACATCAAAACAGTCCGTTGTGAAGGACACACGTCAAGATATTGTGTACATCGGGTGGAAGTACTTCGTGAGGAAGCAAGTGTTGAGAGTTTGAAACTCCTGAAGCCCAAAGTGTCGAAGTCACTCATAGTCGTTGATCGTGAAGGAGGACACGTGTCGATAGATCGTGAAATCCAGGGAAAAGGGCTTCGGGCCAAAGTGAGCGTAGAGGACTTGAAACTCTCGAAGCCCGAAGAGTTGAAGTGGTAAGTCATGATGACATCACCAGGAGGTGACGTGGACCTTTCTTATACCTGCCACGTGCCCTCACCTGGAATGTTTACAACTGTACTATGTGGGCCCTGAAGTTGAATAACATAGTTAAAGGTCAAAGGACCCACACTGGCGTTGATCATGATACATCAATATCAACGGCCAGGAGGAATTGCAGGGACCCAGTTGCACGGTAGTTAATTATCCAAGGTGGTCCCACAATCCAAACCATGGTTTTCCCGGGGGGTTATGTGTCAGCGTCAGAGGAATTGCGAGAC
The DNA here is from genome assembly GCA_032191745.1 of Picea mariana. Classification (NCBI taxonomy): domain Eukaryota; kingdom Viridiplantae; phylum Streptophyta; class Pinopsida; order Pinales; family Pinaceae; genus Picea; species Picea mariana. The sequence continues at coordinate 216,992 of JASDQU010373698.1, read as the reverse complement.
GAAAGGTAGGTTACTCCAAACCGCGGATGCATGCCCCCAGAATTTGAAAGGCGTTAAGTGCTATGAGAAACCATGGGTCCCAATGAACGCATGTCGCTGATTGTGAATTCCGGAAACTTGACACTCTGGAAGGATGGTTCATAAGGGAACAAAAGAAAGAAATTTCAAAAAATTTTGTAATGTCGGGGTGACGAGACGTAATAATGTCACCAAAGATGACATGGAAGTGTTCATAAATTAATGGTTCAGGGCGTTGGGGGTGTGTGGATGTGAAATCCTCCGAAGTCCCGGAGCTCACATGCTTGAAGTTCCACAGTGAGTGTCATTCATTGGATGTCGAGTAGTAGTGTACGGTTGATCCTCCCTACTTCGCGAGTTCGTTAATTCGGAACTCTGAGAGTCTGTTGTGATGTATTATGAAGGTTTATGATACTCGAAGTTCCGAGTAAGCACCTATCGATCTAGCGCTTGGTCACAGCCCGAAAGAAAAAAAAAATTATAGCAGAGTAGAGATTCGAAAGAAGAAATCTATAGGGATTCTTGATTGAACGAGAATCACAGAGAATGAAAACTGAACGTTTTCTTGAATCATATTTGTTTATGAATGTTGTGGGATTTGTTAAGGAATGATGGCCTAACAAATTCCAGTTGTCTGCACGTTGTGTTTGCAGAAGTTTAATGAGTGCCAGAACCAAATAGAGTTTCCACTGAGTGCAAAGAAATGGAAGAGGCATGGACTGCCTACAGTTCAGAGAATGAAGAAAAAGGAATGGATGTCCATTTGGGAGTTGAAGGATCGAACTCCAATGGACATAGAGAAGAGATAGATAAGGAAGGGCATATGATGAAAATCATTGATCGATTGCATAAAGATGCCCAGACTAACCGAGAAGATAATAGAAAGCTCATGAAATCCAGGGATCAACAGGGAGAATTCAACCTTAAGCTGATGCGGAGCCTAGAAAAGATTAAAAATAAGTTGGATAAGGAAGGTGATTCAAGCAAAATAGGGAGTCGTGAACCCACTGAGAAGAAACGAATATCCAGAAGCATTAGAAGGCATCGTCTTCACTCCTTGGAACATCCCAATAAGGAGGCACGCAGTAGTTCAAGCCCATCTCCTACCAGAAAACATAGGATATCTGGAGTGGATGAACTAAAGGGAGAAATGAACAAGATTAAGCCTCCTACGTTTGATGGAGAACATGAGAAGGAGGAAGATGTCGAGACATGGTTTCTTGGCATGATGAAATATTTCCAACTGCAGAATTATTCCTCTCATGCAGAAGGAAGAATTGCAATGTATCAACTGAAAGGAAAAGCATCCATGTGGTGGGATTATCTTGTGCAGGTGCAACACATTAGAGAGAAATATGTTACCTGGAAAGAATTCAAGAAGTATTTTGAAAATAAATATTTGACTAAAAGATACTATGACAAAAAGATGAAAGAGTTCTTTGAACTCAACCTGGGCAACATGTCCATTGATGAATACGAACGAAAGTTTTTGGAGTTGTTGAAGTGTGTTCCGTTCATCAAGGATGAGACTGTCAAAATTCAAAGGTATCTGAGTGGACTACCACCTTCCATTGGGGACAAGATTTAGAATGATGACCCTAAGACTATGGAAAAAACTATAAGAAGAGTGAAATGCTTATGTGAACAACAAAGAGAAAAGCCTACTTTTAGGAAGGCTTGGGATGACCAGAAGAAGTTTAAGAAAGAGAAGAGGTAGAAGGGAAACAAACCGCTCTTTTTCAGGAGCAGTCCTCAAAAATGAAGGAAGGTTGAAGTAGGTGGGCAATTTCCAAGGCAGACACCTATGGAATGTTAGGGTTGTAAAGGAAATAATAGGAACAGAGACTGCCCCCACAGAAATGACAAAGTGAGAGTCGTCCATAGTGTTCATCAAGATGAAATAGTGGAGGACATGGGTAGTAGAATACCAAGGATATATGAAGCCTTGGACAACAAGCAAGCTGAATTTCAATCACACATGATTGAAGTCGAAGGTATGATCAACAACCATGCCTTTACTATTTTAATTGATTCAGGGGCTAGTCATAGTTATATAGACCCTAGGGTGGTGGAAATTTTGCAATTGTTGAGAAGTAAACATGGAAAATCTTGGTTAGTGCAGTTGGATACATGAGCCAAGAGAAAGGTTGTCGAGTTGGTTAAGTCTTGTCCAGTGGACATGAATGGACTGAGCACAAAGGTTGAATTGAATGTTTTACCTTTAGGTTCCTAGGACTATCTAATCGGGATGTATTGGTTGGACCAACACCACGCCATCTTAGACTGTCGTAACAAGGCATTCACTTGCTCAGATGAGGAAGGGAATCAGAGAACAATCCAAGGAATTCCTAGAGCAGTTTTTGCCAGAGAAATCTCAGCAATGCAGCTGAAGAAGAGCTACAGAAAAGGATATCAATTATTTGCGGCCCATGTGGAGGAAGCATCTAAGGATGAGGTCTCAAAGATTGAAGACCATGCAGTATTAAAAGATTTGGAATATTTATTCCAGGAGGTACCAGGATTACCCCTAAAAAGAGATATTGACTTCTCGGTAAACCTGATGCCTAGAGAAACTCCAGTGTCGAAAGCTCCTTACAGAATGAGTACACCAGAGCTGAAAGAACTGCAATTGCAGCATGAAGAGCTTCTGAAGAAGGGGTATATACGCCCAAGTGTGTCACCTTGGGGAGCCCCAGTTCTATTCGTGAAGAAGAAGGATGGGACATTGAGATTGTACATTGATTTTAGACAATTTAACAAAGTGACTGTAACGAACAAGTATCCTTTGCCAAGGATAGATGATCTCTTTGATCAGTTGAAGGATGCCAAGATATTTTCAAAGATAGACCTCAGGTCATGTTACCACCAGGTAAGAATTAAGGATGAAGACATTGGCAATACCACCTTCAGAACAAGTTATGGTCACTATGAATTCATAGTGGTTCCATTTGGGTTGTCGAATGCACCCGTTGTTTTTATGTGCCTAATGAATGGTGTATTCAGGAAATATCTAGACAAGTTTTTCATAGTCTTTTTGGATGACATATTGGTGTATTCCAAGTCGGAGGAAGATCATGAAAAACATCTGAGGATGGTGTTTCAGGTGCTAAGGGAGCACTAGTTGTATGCCGAGTTGAGAAAATGCTCGTTTTATCAAAAGCATATCCATTACTTGGGGCATATCATTTCAAAGGATGGGATAGTCGTGGATCCTGAGAAGATTGAGGCCATTAGAGAATGTGACAGAAGTAATATCCTTTATGGGTCTAGTTGGTTATTACAAAAGGTTCATTGAAGGGTTCTCAAGGATAGCTTACCCTATCACTTCCTTGCAAAGGAAGGAGAAGAAATTTCAATGGACAAAGGAATGTGAGAAAATATTCCAGCGATTGAAGCAGTAGTTAACCAGTGCTCCAATCCTGAGGATTGCAGATCCAAACGAGGATTTCGTGGTTTTCACAGATGCATGCAAAGAAGGACTGGGAGGAGTCCTCAGCTAGAATGGGCTTGTCATATGTTATGAATCCATAAAATTGAAATAGCATGAAAAGAACTATGCCACTCATGATTTGGAGTTGGCAACCATTGTTCACGCTCTGAATAAATGGAGGAATCACTTCATGGGAAGGAGGTTCGAAATTGAGGACGGACCATAATGGTCTGAAGTATTTGTTTGATCATCCAACCTTGAATGTTAGGCAGAATAGGTGGTTGGAGTTGCTTTGTGAGTATGACTTTGATATCAAGCATATCAAAGGAAAAGAGAACAAAGTGGTTGATGCACTCAGTAGGAGAGTGCATGAATTGCATGCTACAAACATTAGCATGTACCAAACTAATATTAAGGGAAGAATTTTGGAAGTTGCAAATGCAGATTTGCAGTACATGGAGTTGGTAGCAAAGCTAAAGCAAGGTAAGATGCCACGGAAAGTGGAAGATTATAAGTTGGAAGCCGATGGAACACTTATGTACAAGAACAAAATTTATGTACCTAACGTCCAGGAATTGAAACTTATGATTTTGAAAGAAATGCATAATGTGCCTTATGTTGGGCACCCTGGATATCATAAAATTGTGGCAATAGCCAAGAGTCATTACTTTTGTCCAGGTATGAAGAAAGATATTTTTGAATACATCCACAGATGTATGGAGTGTGAGAAGGTTAAAGTTGAGCACAGGCACCCAGTAGGGTTGCTAAATCCTTTACCCATTCCTGAGTGGAAGTGGGAGGTAGTGACAATGGATTTCATCACAGGATTGCCCAAGACCGGAAAGCAGTATGATTCAATCATGGTGGTGGTGGAAAATCTTACGAAAGCTTCCCATTTTATTCCATTAAAGACTACTCACAATGCAGATAATCATATTTTTATGAGGGAAATAGCATGATTGCATGGTATTCCCAAGACAATTGTGTTTGACCGAGACCTGAAATTTACCTCAAAATTTTGGAAGGGTTTGTTCAAAGGGTTCGGAACAAATCTGAACTTTAGCACTACTTATCGTCCTGATTCTGATGGCTAGACAGAGAGGGTGAACCAAGTGATAGAATACATGCTAAGGATGTATGTGATGGACAAACCATCTAAATGGGAAGACTATCTACAATTGGTAGAATTTGCCTACAACAATGGGTATTAATCATCATTGAATATGAGCCCATTTGAAGCACTTTATGGTAGAAAGTGCAATACTCCAATAAGCTGGGATAATCCAGTTGATAGAGCAGTGGTTGGGGCAGAGTTGCTCAAGGAAATGGAAGAGCAAATGTTGAAGATTAAGAAAAATTTAAAGGCTATCCAAGACAAGAAGAAAATTTATGTTGATAAGAACAGAACCCACAGAGAGTTTAAAGTGGGTGATCATGTTTTCTTGAAAGTGAAAGCCAACAGAAGTTCCCTGAAGCGGGGAAACTGTTCAAAGTTGGCAACCAAATTTTGTGGGCCATTTGAAATCCTAGAAAGGATTGGGCCAGTTGTATATATGCTTTAATTACCTACATCCATGACTGTACATAATATGTTTCATATTTCATTTCTTAAGAAATATATACTTGATGTTAATCATGTAATCGATTGGAATGTGATTCAGGTGGAGCAAGAAGGTGTCTTGCAAGTGCATCAGATGCGCATATTGGACCGGAAAAGAAAGCAGCTCCAGAATCGAGCCACGGGGCTTGTAAAGGTCCAGTGGACCTGGTACGGTCCTGAGGACGCGACATGGGAGCATGAGGATGCTATGGGGGCAAAGTACCCGCATCTTTTTGAAGATTTTGGAAATCTTGTTGATGTTGTGTAAGTAAGTTGCAATGAGTATAGTGCAAAAATAAGGGGAGGGGATTGTAATACCCCAAGGATGAGCCCCAGTTATATCTATGTATTGTAAAAATGTTTTGTAGGCTGTTGAGTCGAGCAATTGTAAGTTGGTAAGCTTATGTGCAAGTAGGTTGGAGAGCCTAGGTGTTAAAGGTCAGGAGCCTATTTTGTACATGTAATTATGCACTTTGTTAATATAAAAACACCACTGCGTGTAGACCGGACATGAAGAAAGAGTGATGAGGGACTAAGTTTCCATAAGGTTGGGTAAGGGAGGAGGCTAAGTGTTGGGCCTAGGGGATAAGCTAGGGGGATTACCTCTAAAGCGGATAATAATTTCTTATTGTTTCCTAAAAGAATAAGGTGGTCAACTGACCAAGTGTTGACCCAAGTTCTTGGGAAAGGAATGTATGCAAAATGGAGTGCATGCATCTCCAGGAAGACAGGTGTCGACCTAGGTGCATGCAGTTAAAGCTATAGAAGTCAGTCGTGTTGGGGGTTGGCGCACCCATTCTTCCATACTCCGCCTGAATTCATTGGAATTCTTCTCGAGAACTCGTTTTGTCTCTGCATTGGACCTTTGCATAGCCACGTACCTCTGAAAATCAGATATGTGAAGCCGACCCACGTCTTATGTGAAACCTGAGCATCCTGTAATTTTCTATGTCATGTGTGTTATAACTGTGGGTTGTTGTGGCCATGCAGTCCCTTGGTTGAGTGTGGCTTGTCATCGTCGTATGTTCCTTGTTAAGCCTTGTTGTTGTCCTCCTTGTGTTGGAACGGAGCTAAAGAAGCAATTTTTCAGGCCTATGTGCAACACTCTCTCTAGGTGAGAGAGGTGGTTGTGGTTGAATAAGCAGGTTGGCAGGCTTGTGTGCAACACTCTCTCCAGGTGAGAGAGGTGGTTGTGGTTGAAGAGGTAGGTTGTCAGGCCCGTGAGAAATTCTCTCCAGGTGAGAGAGTGTGTTGTGGAAGTGAGTTCTCTTGGAAGGGGTCACGTAGTTGCTACAAAGATATGAGAATTTTGGTCCATCCTGTTGTTGAACCCCAAGGCAAGGGAGGTGAAGCAGTCGATGGATTGTGTGACAGTGAAGGTGTATAATCTTGTGGTGGGACAAGCATGTGGGGAATGAGATTCTATGAGCAGTGGGCATAAGTGGCTCCTAGGAGAGAATCCTTCCTCATAAACGGTGTGTCTTCCTGTTGACCTTGCCTAGCCTAGGATTCCCTTTCCTGGTGGAGCTTAGTCCTAGCTCGGGAGTGACCTATTGCTGAGAGTGATGAGCAGTCTGGTCTAAGGCTGGGAGGTTCATAGAAGGTCTACACGCAGTTGGTGGTGTTATTCCAGTTGAAAGATAAGTATAATTTATGTGCTTAATTTTATGTTATGCATACCTGTGATGCTTGAATGTTATCATGTATTCTGTTGCATATATGAATTACAGTCTATTACATTTGAATATGTATGGTAGCAGTAACTCTGTGTTATGTGTTTTATTTTGATTAAAATGCTTTTTATATATAAATTTGTGAATGTTCTGCATGTAGTGTTACTCGGCCTGTTGAATGGTCAGGGACATTGTCGTTTGGTATCACAGCTAAGTTAGAGTTGAGTAGTGACATTGTCGGCCTGGTGATGGTTGGGGATGTTACAATAGCTATTTGGGATTTCAAATTCTCAAAGTAGTTATGAACTCTGAAATAATTCTTTAGGCCCAGTATCCAAGCTGCTGCCTCTTCCCCTTTTTTTATTTCCCCGTCAAAAGTAGGGGGCTTGGATTTCTTAAATTCCTTGAGGTCCTTACCTTTGGATTACTTCCTTTTCTTCCCCTTCTTATGGGAATGGCAACTAGTCTTACTGCTAGACAATTCTATGGATCTTTCTACTCCTTTCCTAGAGAAATCCTCAGATGAATCTTTGGTTTTTGTATGTATCTTGACTCCATGACGGGACTTCTTGAGAGGATTTCTTCTTTCATTGTTGCTTTCATCTCTGTGCTTCTACATTTTAGTTGAATTCTGGGTTTTCTTAGGTCGGTGTTTGTCCATGTTGTTGGTGGTTGGACCATGTTGCAATTGTCAGTGTAGTTCTGACAGACTTTTCAGTAAGACTGCATTTATCTCGATCTATTTTTCGTGTTCCTTCATTAGCTAGTCATTGTAAGCCTTAAATATTTGCAACTCTTCCCTGAGACTTCTCACATTCTCTACCAATTTAGGAGGGGTTTCTACATCCTCCTTTCATCATATTCTTCTTCTTTTTTATGGGAGCTCTCCCCCCATTCACAGTGGGTCACCATCACTATTCTTAGAGTTTGTCTAGAAAATATCGGACCGGTTAAGTGCTGAGAATCAACAATTCTATGTTAGTCGACTTGTCCATTATCTAAAAAAAAAAACATGGTACATTTGTAAATTGATATTATGTTGTAGAAATCTATTGTTTTATAGTAGTATACAATCCCTATTTAGTTGCACAAAAACAACGTACAATCTTGTTCCTCTCCCCAATACGAAGGTTTTTTATAAATGCCCGTGATTAATTAATTATCGGGTTATTGTTTTCAATATTCCGAGGTTAATCATTGCATAATGAATTCTATTGGGATTCCACGCACTAGTTAAAATGGGGACTCAAGGACCGTAGGGACATACGGTCTATCGATATCCATCATTGGTCAGGGTTCTGTGGTCACAATCTGGGTGGGTAATCTTTCAAACTACGATTGTTGATTACAATCAATTCAACAATCCATGTTGTGATGCATCGTGAAGTGGTCATGCCTTACGCTAAAGGTTCGGTAGTTCCAATGAGAAGCACCCACCCAAGCCACTCATGAGTCAACTAAGGTTACTTCGCCTTGTTTTTCTTCAAGTGTCCATTAGGGAATATGTGGGGGGTCATTAAGTCCATAGTGACATTCTTATGGGTGAAGAAATTACCTCATTGCCAACAAATGCCAACACCCTCAAAGGTCTAAGTACTTAGTCACTTGACTGTGTAGTAGTAGGTACTTATAAATGGGGCAAGACAATGTATCCTTCCCTTTATAATAAAAAAATTCTAATAAAAATTATTCAACTCCTTCGTGAGCCCAAGCAGGCCAAGTGTAGTTTCCTTCTCTCATACCACTTTGTAACATACCCGACCCCTTAAAGGTTCTAAGGGATGGGGTATCCAGTTTCTTTTCTTTCTCAGTTTATTTAACTTATCTTACTTTCTTCCATACACATATTTAATGTTGTTTCTTCATGGGATTTCTGATAACAACACCTTATTCATTGATTCATGGACTCACAGACTCTTGGCCACATATTGTTATAATTCTCCTTCCACAATTCTGCCCAAAAATATTCAACACTTAGTCATTTCTCCCTCTTCATGGACTTGCGGATGTACAACTCTTTACCTATTCTTCATAATTCCATCTGAAATTATCAACACTTAGTCATTTCTTCATCTTCGCAGACTTGAGGACGTACAACATTTTACCTCTCCTTCATAAGTTCATTTGAAAGTCTCAACACTTAGTCATTTCTCCATCTTCGCAAACTTGCAGACTCGTGGACTCGCGAAGGTAATATCCTATGAAATAAACCTTCATAAGTCTGAGAAGTCTCAACACCTAGTCTCTTTTCCCTTCACAAACTTGCAGAATTGCAGACTCGCAGAGGTAATGTTCTATGATACTATTTTTCATGGGTCCGAAGAGTCTCTACACTTAGTCCTTTTTCCCTTCACGGACTTGTGGACTCACAGAGGTAATGTTCTATGATACTAGTTTTCATGAGTCTGAAGGGTCTCTACACTTAGTCATTTTTCCCTTCACGGACCATCAGACTCGGGGACTCATGGAGGCAATGTTCTATGATACTAGTTTTCATGAGTCTAAAGGCTCTCTACACTTAGTCGTTTTTCCCTTCGAAGACTCTCAAACTCTAGGACTCGCAGAGGTAAGATCCCACGAATTTCACTTTTATGAGTCTATGGAGTCTTGGTACTTAGCCATTTTTCCATCTACTACCATTGTGTGGCATGACACATAGGGTGACATCGGGTAAACATTGTTACGAAATATTCCCCCTACGGACAGGTGAAACTTCCCTTAGATTGATAGACCCCTATACCAAGATAGAAAGAGTACAAGTGGACACTAACATCCCTTTAAACCCATCTACAACAATCAAAACGAGAAAGAGAGAAAGGATATGATGTACATTTTTCGGTGTTTGTCCTCATTGCTTCCAATCCCTGGAGCTTGATCCTCAAACTTCTTGGTGAAAATTGAGATCTACAATAGACATCAAAGAGAAAAAACTATCTCCTACTCTGCTTGATTAGATAAGACAAGTCTATCTACAAAGATTAGAGCAATAGTAGACAAGCACATGTAACAAGACATAGACTTGAAGGAAATAGGCCAAGTATATATTGAATGTGAACCAATAAGAAGATACTTACGGACCATGATTGATGATGTGACAACCTCTTCAAGATATCCTCGTCCAACCCTTGTAAAAATGAATCAAGATCAAAATGATGATGCTTTACTGATTTCTTCCCCCTTTTCACCATGGAAATGCCTCCAATTTATAGGATTTGAGAGGCTCAACCACCTTGATCATTTTTTGAATAGGTTGAGGATATGGCTCCATAGGTTATGATTATTTCTTTAGATATATCCATGGAGTAGGATTCAAGCCAAACAAACCCCAACCTTTCAGATTTGTCCCTTAGAAGAAGGTGGGATTTACCAAGATTTCCTCCAACCAACAATGGCGCCCCCTTAATGTTGAAGACAGAGCGCCATGGTGACCCCTTAATGCTGAAGACAAAGCACCATGGATCCCCCTTAATTTTGAAGACAGAGCGCTACGGCGCCCCCTTATCATGGTGTAGGGAGCACCAGCGCACCCTAATCATATGCATAGGAGCGCCAGTCTTCTTAAATGCCCAATAATGGTCAAAATCCCAGATAAAAAAGTATATTTCGACTTCCAAATGATGGGGCTTTTCTTTCCAACATTATTTAGGGGTTATGACAAGTGTTTTCATGGTGTCTATTGAGTTGCGACACTTACAAAAAGTGTATAAGGCATGTTACGACACTTGCGACAATTTTGGTGTGACACTTATGACACTTGCGATACTTAGAATGTGACATGTGTGCCACATGAGAAACTTGTGAAACTTAGAATGTGATGTTTTCACCACATGTGACACATTATGAAAGTGTGGAAATTTGATGTGTAACACACATACCACTTGATAAGTGGCATTTATTAGGGTGACACATGGCCTTCTTCCATCATGGTATTGGGTACTCACAAAGGGTATCCATCTCGTGGGTCTAATGGCTCAACTTCGACAGCACTAGACTCATGTAGTGATCTGACAATGACTCTCCCTTGCCCCTTTCATCAATTATGCATTTAAAAAAAAATGATCATATCTCTTTCTTTATTTATTTTGTGTTTTTTTTAATTTTTCAAAAAAAGTAAGAGATTATCCCCATATCTATGGATGGTATTCTTAGTAAATCTATTTTCCACATAACCCTTGTACTTTTTCCAAGGATAAAACTATGGGGAAACCCAGGGGATACTTTCTCAAACTCGTGTATGGAATTCATAATAAATTCATCCAGATAGACTAGTGCACCTCCCTCCTTTTTTTTCAATCCATTTATGTATGGCAAGCGCGTTGTTCTTTCACTTCCCCTATGATCAATTTCACTACTTGAGCCATTTGTATCTTGGATTTGGTTTTCATGTCGTCTTTTTTCTCTATGCCTCCCACCCCTATTGGACCTGAACTAGACTTTCCATTCCATTTCTCTACCCCTACAAAATTGGAGTAGAAAAAGGGTTCAACGAGGATTTTAGCATTAGTTGGGTAGCTTATAATAGGTGAATATCCAATAGGTGATTTATTTGATTCGATTGTTGAAGTGACTCAACATTGTATTCTTTGGAATTTGATTCAACAAGTGTTGATTATGTTGATCCATTAAAAATGCTAGAAGCTTCCCCACTAGTGCATGCATCCCTTATTGTCTCACCTCGGCAACATACTAAATTCAAAGTGTCACCTCTTCTCAAGACTAATCCCATCAATGTTTTCTCAAGGATTGGATTGAAGTGGTGCTTCATGAGCCAGGTAGGATAAGGTGGGAAAAATAATGCTCCTATATTTCATGAGTCCCTATAAGTTGAGATTTCCAACAATAGCCTTATTACAATACCTACTCAACCAAAATTTGGTATGGTGTTCAACAATTTCAATGCCTATTGGATCAAAAAGAATGTGTTATATGGATTTTTGGGAATTGAGAAGGAAGGATGCTTCCAAAGGTGAAAGGTTGTGGGGAGAAACCTAAAGTGATCAATGGATCTCTAATCAGGAAATTGTATCCAAGCTTTGTAGATAGTCCATGCTCCTTGGACTTGGACCTCGTGTTGTTATTAAGTCAGTGGTTATCATCCCTACCGAGCTATAGTGTAGAGTAAATATTTACTAATAAATATAATATCAAGGTGAATAGGTTATCAAAAATAAAAGGTAAAGAGAAATCTAGTGATTGATACTGAAATTAGACTAAGCTAGCCGAACCTATTTTACATCATCCTACTATTAGGTTGGATCGTCACTCACTGGTTTCTTGGTTGCTTCCTTCTTATTCGCTAACTTCCACCTATGGGATTTTGTAACTCACCCGATATAATGTCATTAACAGGTTTCTTGTGGGCAGGGTAGATAAGGTACTTCAGATAGGTTAGTCATTTGAGGTCATGCAAGTGTACGTTGGATTTCTAGGCAAGCTTCCTATTTTCTTCACATAAACTTCATAGTTTTCCCCTCACCAATTCCCACTCATGGTATCATGGCTAGTACTGTAGGGCTTCCCTCTTAGTCATCTGGTTGGTGTTTTTCATTAAATGTAAAACACAATTACAGTCTTCATCAATTACAATGCATGAAATATTACACATAATTACAGACTTGGGGGGAAACGGGGTGTTACAATGTTAGTCACTCCATGCCAATTAAGGCATCATACGAACCCAAAGGTAAAATTTTCAAATTCACCCTTGTGGGAAGGTAAAATATTAAAATTTACCCTTGTGGGCAGTTTGTTGATTTCCACTAGCAAATCTTCTATTTCATTAACATTTCTCTTAACTCTTGTAGCCAACTGAACTAGCCAAGATTTCTTGTGCTTGCTTTTCTGAAGAATACATGTCTCAAAAATCTTAGGTGCAACATATCTATGACTAGATCCAGGGTCAATTAAAATGGAAATAGATTTATTATCATTCATGCCATCAACTTCCACCACTGATGCTTAGTGGTTTTCTTGTTGATCCTCTAATGCAACATATATTCTAGGAATATTCTTTGCCACATCATTCACTATTGCATCTTCTTGTATAGTGTAGCTTGTATTCTTAGTTTATTGCATATGAGAATAGTCCCTGGGTAGATTATCTTCTCTGCATCCCCAACACTTTAGATACCTTTTACAAGGCTCCCTTGGCTTTTTTCTTTGCATGTTGGTAAGGAATGGTTTGAGTAATATATTTATTTTCCATAGAAGTATACAAATTGAGTAATATATCTATGTATGATGGTTTTATTAATGAAGTATATAGAATGAACTCATAGGAGCTCATCATAGAAATATGTAATGGATATTAGTATGTAATTATGTAATGGATATTAGTACGTAATTATAGTATTCATCCATAGAGATATTTTCAATTTGAGCTATTGGTTTGGGTAACATAGTTATTTGCATTTGCAATTGGTTTGGGTAACGTAGTTATTTGCATTTGCAATTGGTTTGAGTAATACTTGCATTTGATATCAGTTTGCATAATACAGTTATTTGCATATTGCATTTGAGATATTGTGTAATTAGATTAGTAATAGATATATTTGTCATAGTAATAATAATAAATATATATTTAATTACACTAGTAATAGCTATTAGAAGACTAACACGGTAATCATTTTGCCCCTTGTAGAAAAACAAAATTAGTGGAGGACCAAACAAGACTTTGCTTCAAGTACTAATAGAATTCAAATATGTTGATTATAACACTTTGACAACCTTAGTTTCATTGTATATTACCCATGTTAATGTTTATGTTCTTTTAAAAATAACAATTATCTTGTGTGTGTATTTAAATTTGTATGTAATTAATCTTGGGCCATAGAGCTATTATACATTGCATATCACAAAATATGCCACAAAATATAGTTGTTTCAGTAATATATCTATTTGGTTTGAGTAATATTTTCATTGGATATTAGTTTATATTTTTTTATTTTCTATTGGTTTAAGTAATATAGCTATTTGGTATAAGTAAATTGTTGGATTACTAAGAGGGGGGTGAATCAGTAATGAGAAATTATACCAATTATTAATCCTTTAAACCACAATGTATATTGTTTTACTTATTCAACCACGTTCATATGTTCAACATCAATATCCTACTGTATTATAAGAATTAACATTCATCAATGCATAATAAGCAATAGAAAACACATCCACACATGCACAATGCACCAATATTTACATGGAATCTCAATGCGGGAAAAAACAACGGAATGTTTTTCTTATATGTCAAGAATTACATTCAAGGAAACGCTAACTTCCAATTCTACAGCTACAACTAGAAGGAGGCTCTGAACCCCTAGTTTCTTAGGCTATAACCTGAGGGAATCTCCAACTCCCCAATTCCATGGCTACAACCAAAAGGAGGCTACAACCCCCTATGTTCTTCATCTACAACCAAAAGGTGGCTACAACCACCTATCCTTTCCCTATGCAACTGCCCTGAAATATAAGTAGAATGATGAAACCACTGTCACACTGTCACTGTGAGATATACTGCTATAAAATTGTACCAATCTATGTCACTGACCTGTAATAAACTTGTGCCATTTTCATGTAACCAACCTGTACATGCATCTTTCCTGTACCAAAAAAACTAAATACACCAACAACATGTACCAATACTCTCCTCAATATACCAGATCTGATAACATAGATCTCATACCCAAAATCAAAATAATATCACTCAAACCATGTGCCGAAAATGCACATCAATCATGTACATCAACACTATACAAAGATAATGAACAACATGTACCAATCATGTATCAACAACAAACCAAACTATGCCTCAACAAGATGTATCAAGATCACCATGCACTTAAAGTATGTATCTTATCCATGTACCCAATCATATACCTCTACCATATACCAATAGCATACACCAAGATAACTGACAAGATACCTCTAGCAATGTACCAAACTCTCCATAAATCAAATACTATAAATCCTCACATCAACCATGTGCCACAACCTAACTGTTATACAACCTCTGTCTGTACCAATAACTTCGGAAACATACCTCAACCAAAAACCCTCAAACATGAACCAATACTAAACTTCAGTAGATCTTCCTCATATCAACTCTACAGCAAGCCCTAAACTTCCAAGAGGGAATCCAACAGATTTACAAGGAAAACCCTCAACCAGATTCATAGATTCAACACTACACATATGAAAACCATACATTTTTCTTCTTGTAGAGTTATGTTGTCGCGATTCTGTTGTCGTGAAAATGCTGCCGTGATTTTTCTGCCGCACTTTTTCTACCACGGTTTTTCTACTGCACTTTTTCTACCACGATTTTTCTATCACACATTTTATGCCACACTTTTCCTGCCGTGATTTTTCTGCTGCACTTTTCCTGCCGTGATTTTTTTACCGCACTTTTTCTGCCACGATTTTTCTTCCACACTTTTTCTCTATCAATAATACCTTCTTAAATAACCTTTCAAAAAATAGATATTCAATGATATTCAATAGGGTCTAATGGGAGACCCTTTCTCTCTTATTTATACTCTCCAAGTAGCTTCCTCTAGAAGTATCAAATTGTGTCCACTTAACTAAACAACTTTTTCCACTTAACTTAACCACTTTCCACAAATAGTAATTTCTCCACTCCTAGTTACAACTAACTTTATTATTTAATTAATTTATTTTGCAACCACTTTGACTTATCCATAAATAGTAAACTCACCACTTATTGTTGCAACCACTTTATTATTTAAATAATTTATCTTTGCAACCACTTTGACTACTTTATTATTTAAATAATTTATCTTTACTCACAACTTCTTGTTGCAACTAACTTTTCTATAATTAGTCAATTCATAACATATTTTCCCTTAACTAACTTCTTGTTGCAAACACTTTATTATTTAATTTATTTATTGGTCAACCACTTTGACTATTCAATCTTCTCATCACAACTACTTTACCATAATTACCAAACTCACAACTTCTTGTTGCAACTAGTTTATTTTTAATTATTTTATTAATGCAACAACTATACCCATGATTAACTCCTAGTTACCATCAATTTGACTAGTACACTTCTTCTAGGAGATTCTAGAATAATTGACTTATTTGACCTTATAGGGGCTTCTAGATAACTCATGAGGGTTCTCCAACTTCATATGGCCATAACTCTCTAACTATGAGGAGTTATGTGAGGTTCCACATATCACCGGAAATGGCATGACATATATTATCCATCTACAATAGTCTTACCTATAAATTCATTGATTTTCATGCCTTTATACCTCAAACAGAATCGGGTCCCTTACCCATGCCTATGTGCTATTGGAATTCGCTACCGGACTTCTCCAAGGGTTGACATCAATCACTAAGGGTTGAAATCAATCTACAATATCACTCTCCAAGGGTTGACATCAATGACAACCAACAATCCAGACCAATTGTCCATCAATCTAACCCAACTGTCTGACATAATTTTCGATTTGCTATTGGTTTGTAATGTATTAACACTCGTAATGGAAATCTATAATGGAAATTAGTATGTAATTTTAGGTTTTCACCATAGGTCTATTTGCAATTCCATCTATTGACTTGAGTAATATAGTTATTTGGTTTGAGTAATATTTACTTTGTTATTAGTTTGAATAATTTATTAATGTTGGTAGCATTTGTATTTGGTTTGAGTAATATTTGTTATTTCCATATTGCATTTGAAGTTATTATGTTGCATTTGCATTTGCTTATGGTTTGTTGAATATTTGATATTTTCTTATTGCATTCGAAGATATTTTGTTTCATTTGCAACAACTATATTACACGTTACTATCTACTATATAATTATTACATATTTTCTACTATCTATTATTGTTGGACGAGAATTTTGGATACAGTTTTGAGGAAAATCCTAAGTATGGAGGAGATGCACAACAATAGAAGAAAGACGAGAAGGGAGGAGCAGAGTGTGTGGCAAAGTTGCATTCAAAATTTAAGTGCGTAGTAAAATCATACTTGGAAGCGAATGGAAAGAGAATAAAGGAGGAAGATAAAGTGGGTGAAAAGGAAGGACAACAGTTCGGCACGCAAAAAAAGAGAGACACATAAAAGAAGGAAGAATAGCATATAGGAAGCTGAAAGCAACATGAATATGCAAAAGCAGGAAAAGAACGCATGAACAACAAGTCCACATGAGTTGTAATGAGTCAGAATGAGTTGTAATTGGGTTTTGGGGATAATCAAGTAGGGTTTTGAGCCCTAGAATCCATGTATAAATATGTAATGGGTCGGGTAGAATAGTTTGTTGTTGTTGGTTGTTAACACTGAGTGAAGAAAGGGATGAAGGCCAAAAGTTATTATTGTGGAGAAAATAGACTGAGAATGAGAGAGAGTCTATGTTTGAAGGTTTAGGGAGAGTTGCAGAGAGAGGCTTGCACTACAGAGCGGCTAGGAAAGATGAAGAGAGGTATGATGATATATCTATTGTAAGTGCAGTGCACAAGCCTCAAATGATTACAGAAAGCATAATAAAGAATCCAATCGTTGTGGACGTAGCCCAAAGTTGGGTGAAGTAAGTTAAATTTGTGTCTCTATGTGTGCTATTCATGTGATTGTTTATGAATAGTAGGTTTATGTATGTTAGACTAGATATGTTTACTATACGATCACTACGCAGTAGTTATGATCAGTGAATAGTTTATGATGCAATCTACAATATAATGGTGTTTTATAACTGAATTCACCAATTAATCAAGGAATAACAGACATGAGATATTGTGCACAGAATAGATAAGTAATATTGAACATGATAATAGCCTCACATCCCCTCATTATTGCAGAAACTTGGTTCTTGCAGCCCCAATAGATGCCTCGAGTGAGACTTCAATTGCATGCAGGTGATGCTGAAAGGGAAAGTGTCTGAAGGGTTTTGTTGGTTAGATAACTTGAACCCAGGGTCTTACAACCATGCACCAACAAATGGTTTTGTCTCCGGAACCTAGAATCTATGATTAAGGGAATGTTTTGGAGGCTGACTAAGAAAGATATCTTAGAATGGCTAGAAGGGAAGGAACAAGAATTTTCTCAAAACTATAATAGAAACCCTCAGATGAGTGACGAAAAATGGATGCAAAGGTATGTGTACACAGAGCTACATGAGATTTTCTTTGGCGAATTGACTGAGTTGTTAGAAATATTAGTGAAGAATACTAGAAGGTACCAAACCATAATGCTGAGGAATTAGACTCCTAAGTTGGTAAGGCGGTTGAATTCTATAAGTAACAAGACTTCTCGTGTAGTTGATTTCTGGTTGGAAATTATATTGGGAGGTTATATTACATAATTTGCAGTGGATTGTACCCAGTCATATAGTGTTGCAAAGAGGGATTTCTTCAAGGGTCCGTACAGGAGGTTTATGATATCATTGGTTACTTTGATAAATATGTTGTTATGCAACAAGTGTGTGATGACAATGGAGTTTGATTGTTAAGGGGATTCATGCACATAGGGGAACTGGGGGATGACAAGAGGATATTCTGAAGGTAGGAAAGAATGAAGGAAGAAATGAAGAAGCAAGAGAGGGACTGAGAATGCAGAGAAGCAAATAATTTGTATCAGAAGAGGAAAATGAGTTTCCAGTACTGTGCAATGGAAGAAGGTACAAGAGGTGGAAGACTGGAGCTAAGAAAGTAGAGCCACAAAATGAGCTTGAGGGAAGAGAACCATGTGCAATAATCCAGATCATAGAGATACCAAACATAGAAGGAGAGGAAGAGAATTCTTACTTCAGTATGATAATAGAAGAGTCATTAATTCCTACTCAGACTGGATCATGTGTCGAATCCACGACCCTATGTGTGTCACCTAGATTAGAAATCAAATGTGAGTATTTTTCAAAAAGAAACTATAGTTAGAAAGGGAGGATAGAGTAGAAATATTCAGAGCAGTGGAAGCAGTGCAATGATTCAGAGTCAACCAGCATCATCGAGATGAGGTACTACAAAAAACAACATGGCATGGTTAGACAGCAGATTGAGACTACCTGAGCTTCAGGGAGTTGGCTCTGAGAATCCATAACAACATATATTCATATGTGAAACAATTTGGGTTGTGAATAATGTCCAACGTGATGTTGTAAATATTGCAC
>JASDQU010373698.1:168762-178802 GCA_032191745.1 Picea mariana | reverse complement strand
ACCTTAACTATGCATGGCTCCTGTAAGGAGGGTAGCTGAGCCATGAAGTGCTCGGCTAGCGTGCACTGGCTTCTCTGTCGAGTCAAGGACTTCGTCACGGCTTTGTTGAGGGAATCGATATGCAGGACCTCTGCGAGAAGGCGGCTCGCCAGACCCTCCATTCCCCTCATTTAATGAACGAAGGGAGGTTTCAACCACCCGCTCTTGCCTTCATTTACTCCAATACTAGAAACAGTATTAATATCGGGTCCGATGGCGCCTGGAGGTCGCGGTGATCCTCTTTGCAACTGAACTCGGTGCCTTCGGCCTTCTTTCTGCAGCTCCTTCCTTTCCTCAAGTGACCATGGGCTGTGACTCTATGCTTTCAGTTTTCACGGATATGAAAGGTCTAATCTTTGCTGATTGAAGTCGCGATGAGCGATATGCCGAGAAGGCTTAATCTAGCACCACGTGTCCCTCTGAGATATGACAGCCTTGAACTCACCCGACACCTCCATGGGCCCAGGTCCGGGACTCACCCGGCATCTCGTGCATCGGAACATAACGGAGTTTCTTTTTTCACCTTGGAATCGCGATGGGCGAAGCACCGAGATGGCACTATTTGTTGCCAAGTGTCCCCTCTGGATGGATGGCTGAAAATGCTTCGTGAAGCTGCGGGCCACAGCTTCTAGGTTCCTTCAACACTTCGCGTCTCGCGGCTGGGAGGAGGCTGGTCCTCGTTCTTCAAAGTCACAAAGGGCGAGGAGGTGATGGAACCCGATCATGCACCACATGTCCCTCTTTGATGGACGGTTCTGATCACCTCGGCAAGACTGTGGGCCCGAGTCTTGGATGCCTTCAGCACTTCGTGTCTCGTGGTTAGAAGGAGGCTGGTCCTCATTCTTCAAAGTCATGAAGGGAGAGGAGGCGATGGAGCCCTGATCGTGTGCCACGTGTCCCTCTTTGATGGATGGTTCTGATCACCTCGGCAAGACTATGGGCCCGAGTCTTGGATGCCTTCGGCACTTCGCGTCTCGCGGCTGGGAGGAGGCTGATCCTCATTCTTCAAAGTCACGAAGGGCGAGGAGGTGATGGAGCCCGACCGTGCGCCACGTACTCCTCCGGGATGGATGGCTGAGATTTTTTTTGGTGATATATAAGCGCTATCCATTGTGCTAATCCTGGTGTGACTTTTCTAGCCACGATTACCCACCGATCGTTGATCTGCTCTATACATGGATCCTGGTCGTTGATGACATAACTTCGCCCGCTTGCTTGATTGGTAACCAGAAGTGAGATTTTTCTGTGCTACGCTTGGGCGCTTGTCATGCAGCCTGTAGACCTGGATACTCTTACGCCCAAGACAAGAATTGTTGCTAACAGTAGGGACTACCAACCCATTCATGTCAAAGATATAAGTAAGGCATAGAGTGTTGGAGATCGGGTTAGATGCAGTCGAGTTCCCGACACAAGAACTGCAAGAGAATATGTAATCAAGAAGTCACCTTGACTTAATCGTGTCACGAATACCTACAAAAGTACTACATATTTTGCAGATCGGTATTATGCAGGAGACAAGGCTCTGTGCAGAGTTAGCATGAAGAGAGTTGATCAAGGTGACAAACGAGAAAGAATAAATGCAACAAAAGTATGCAGTTGCCTTGCAAGAAAAGAGTGAGGTTGAATAAAAAATTGAAAGACTGTTGAGGAGAAGAGTGAGGCTGAGGAAAAGGCTGAGAAGGCATTAAAAGATAAGGACAAGGCCAATAAAATGGCTTAGCAGATATAAATTTTCATCCAAAAAAATTATAAGGAGATCCTAGAAGTACTAATGGTCATAGAGGCCATAGTGGAAGAGTAGGTCTCAGTAATCGGCGAAGTCATTAAAGGAATTTGTACCAAGATGGGAGACCTGGAATCATGCAACATGTCAGGGATACCTTCTGAGGAAAAGGAGCAAAGGGAAAGGACAGTGACAACATCAGTGGCAAAGATTAAGTGTCTAGACTAGGAGTGTGTGAGGTTGTGCGACGAGAGTACAAAAATTTGGTCAAAGCTCACGATGAATCCAAAGATGAAGGAGATCGAGGATAGAATAAGAAGTGCATAGGATTAGGCCTAGAAAACCAATGAAAGCATCAACATGCTACCTTCTTCTAAATGGATGATGGCCATCCTTGCAAATAGACAGAAATACAATGAAGTAGAGCATATGTGGGCATAACAGAAGAAGATTGCACAGAAATTGGAACCCCTGCCGAACGAAGCACTCAGGTTAATAGGGGAATTGGCCACTGTGCAAGGCATGACAAAGAAATCAACAAAGGAAAATGAGGAGAAACTCACAACCCTAATTGTGCATGTCATCAAGGAAAGTTTGGGGAAAGAATCAGAAGTAACAAAAGAACTCATGACAGCGAGGGGAGCCCTCCAAAAGTTCATGGAGGCATGGAGGAGTGTGACGCAACATGCTTGAGTGGCTTAGGACGAGCCACAAGTGGGTGTTGGGGGCCTGTTGGACAGGCATTTTGGATACAATTTTGAGGGAAATCCTAAGTATGGAGGAGATGTGCAATAGCAGAAGAAAGAAGAGAAGGCATGAGAGAAGTGTGTGGTAAAGGCGCATTCAGGATTGAAGTACGCAATAAAATCATACTTGGTAGAAAATGGAAACATAATAAATAATGAATATAAAGCGGGAGAAAGGGAAGGATATCATTTTGGCATGCAAAAGCAGAGAGACGCATAAAAGCAAGAAGAACAACAGACGTGAATTCGAAAGCAACATGCAGACACAAAATCAAGAAAAGCACGCCAGAACAACGAGTCAACATGAGTTGTAATGAGTCAGAATGAGTTGTAATTGGGTTTTGAGGATAAGAAAGTAGGGTTTTGAGCCCTAGAATCCATGTATAAATATGTAATGGGCCGGGTATAATAGGTTGTTGTTGTTGGTTGTTGACACTGAGCGGAGAAAGAGGTGAAGGCTGAAAGTTATTGTTGTTGAGAGAATAGACTGAGAATGAGAGAGAGTCTATGTCTAAAGGTTTAGGGAGGGTTGCAAAGAGAGGCTTTCACTACAAAGCAGCTAGGAAATATGGAGAGAGGTATCATGATATATCTATTGTAAGCACAGTAGGAAATCCTAGAATGATTATAGAAAGCATAATAAAGAAGTCAGTCATTGTGGACATGGCCCAAATTTGGGTGAACCATGTTAACTTTATGTCTCTATGTGTGTGATTCATGTGATTGTTTATGAATAGTAGGTTTATGCATGTTAGACTAGATCTGTTTACTATATGATCTCTACGCAGTAGTTATGAATGTTACAGTGAATAGTTTATGATGTAATCTACAGTATAATGGCGTTGTATAACCGAATTCACAAATTAATCAAGGAATAGCATACATAGGATAATGCACACATAATAGATAAGTAAGATTGAACATGATAATAGCCTCCCATGCCCTCATTACTACAGAAACTTATTTCCTGCAGCTCCAATAGATGCCTCAGGTGAGACTTCACTTGCATGGAGGTGATGTCGAAAGGGTTGGTGTTGAAGGGTTTTGTTGGTTAGATAATATGAACCTAGGGTCTTACAACTGTGCGCAAACAATTCTATAATTATCATATAGTTTTTACTATCTATTTCAATAATATAGCTACTATATTGCATCTATAGCAATTATATTACATGTTACCAGGTCCCAAATCCTAGTTTATAAACTAGTTAAGAGATAGCTAGAAAATGAAAGGAATACAAATTATCATACTATATTACTAGTTAGTTAAGAGTTGAGAGCTAGTATATAAACTAGTTAAGACTTAGTTAACCTATTATCATTTATAAACTAAAAAAGTGTTTATCACTTATGCTTCCTTCTTCTTTTGTTTCAATTCCATCATCTCTGTTTTTGTGGTTCTGCCTTATCCAAAAGTGTGGAGTAATCTTATGAATTTAGTAACTATGAACTCCTACTTAATCAAATAAAACATGATGACCATGTCCTTTCTTTCTCTATCATTCTCTCCATTTGTGGCCTTAGGAATTTTACAAGCACTAGTCTGATACTTGCTTAAAAATGAATAACATCTAGGAGTTGTGAATCTTCTTCATGATCTTGATTTGTTTCTTCATTACCTACATTATGTTCTTCTACACCTCCAATATCCACATAATAATGGACAACTTCATTGTTCTTCATTAGTGTTGGTAACAATATGTCTATTCATATTCATCTTGGCTTCTACCAACCACTCAAATTCTAGTACTTGGCTTGGCAATGTCAATTTCTCATCAAATATTCGCATTGCTTGACAACCTTCAATCATGTTCAATTCAATAGTGTCATTTTTAATATGTTCTATAGAATCTATATGTGATTTGTGTGATGCGGCATCTTCCATATTCTCTTGAGTTACTTCATCATCAAATTGAATAAAACTAACATGTTCATAATCATCACCTAAAGGTTGGTAGTCTCATTTAGAGAGGCTCAACATGTTCATTGCACCATCTACATATTCCTTTCCATGTATATCAAAATCTTGGATACAATCCATGTTGTTAACACTGAGAGTCACCCTCAAATTGTGAGAGGATAAGCCCAGTACCCATCAGAATTTTTGGTGGATGTTGGTTTTATGAGTGTAGGTCAAATGGACAAAACTCAGTACAGGAATGATTTTAACGCATAAACTGGACAAGCAATTTCACAGGGAAGTGAGGTCCTCATTAACTTTAGTCAGTGATTTGATTTTAAGTGTGAACCAAAGGAAGACTTAGTGAGAGAGGTGAACAATACTTCTATGAGTATTCAGCCTTCAAGCAGCTAGGTGAAGAAAAACTCAGGCTCGAGAACACTCTTGAACTCAAGTTTCAGACACCGAAATATTTCACAGCAGCATAATAATCAAACCTACATTACCATGCAAGTACAACAACTCGACTGAATCCTCCATGCCCAAGCCTTTCAACATAAGGGGAAATGAGATAACAAAGAAGCTGACTAAAACTAGTCACAACAATACTGTAATAAAACCTACATTAAAATAAAACCACAACCTCGACTGGATCCTCCATGCCCGAGTGTTTCAGCACATTTTTTACAAAGAGATGAGAGAAGCTGACTTCTATTAATGCAAAAGTCTCAAGTTTGATACATAACCAGAGAACAACTCTGGCATCAAAATTACACATTAGGAAGCTATGCTTAACCATTCGACGACCATAACAAAATATCAAACTGATCTATTTATACGCAGATCAGTTCACAACTGCAAGGAGTGTGATCTGGTGATGTCATTCATAGATTTTCATCTGAGAAGTCCTCTGTCAGACTTTACGTGTTCCCTTTTGTCAAATGCAAACTAGGTTCAGTGTGGATCTGCATAAAAACTAACCATCATTGTACCTTGCTGACAGTCATGTCTCCTTAACCATAACTTTTGAGCCTTCCATTTATGGATTGAGCTGAGGTTTCAGCTACCAGTCCCTACTTCATTAACTAGATCTTCATTGAGATTGGAGTGTGATGGGACGACTATCGGGAAGCCACTTGTCGACATTGGATATGGCATCATATGCACATGTGCATTTCGGGGCCGCAGGAAGTGGTTTAGGCCCACACCGCTTTTGCGCCCGAAACGCACCTTCTTCCACCACGACGCCTCCCCGCAAAACCAAGGTTGGGATTTCAAACCTCCCTTCGAATTTTAACGTCTGCGCATGTTGTGGTCCCGAAATGATCAGTGGTCGTCGATCTGGATGGGAGTTGAGATCTAGGTGCACCAGCTACTTTAGCGCCCCTGCCAAAGTTTTATCTACTTTCCAACCCTGGAGTCCCTCCAACTGCACTTGGAGATAGCGCCACATTGAATCTACAAAGGGGACTTTAACCGCTGAAGACTGCACCTGCCCGCTTGCATTCAAGCTGTTTTGTGTGATAACATTTGGCTCCACAGGGGATGGCATGCTCCCTGCGAGCTGCCAAGAAGGCACAATTCCATTGCCTTAGATTTTGGGTCATGGAGTCTCTTATTTAAACCGGAAGTGTTAATTACAATCGTGGAAATCCAATCATGGCTCAAACAAATATCTCTTTAGAAAGTGCCCATTGATAGGGCCACCCAAAAGTTCAGAATCCTCCAAGTTCTGCAACTTATAGGCGTTATTTGAAAATACTTCAGAAATATTGAAGGCGCCAATCCATAAGGCTTCAAATTTACCATGTTTTCCTTTGTCTTGCTTGGGTGAATCCCACTTGAGCACCAGATTCCCCAACTGAAAATTTTCCTTGCTTTCCCTCTTGTCAAAGGCTCATTTTATTCTTTTTTTATGGTCATGTGCTTTATCAAGCAGATGCTCCCTAGCTTGTTGTACTTCTACCAATTGTTGTATCCTCATGACGATATCGTCAAGTTCTCCTTGGTAGTCCTGGAGGAATTGTTCCATAGGAAAGGAAAGATGAGTAGGAAAGATAGCCTCCACCCCATACACAAGCTGAAAAAGGGGAAACACCCAGTGACCTCTTTGTTGTAACTCTGTCAACCCATCATGCAAATTTCAGCTTTAAGTCCCAGGCTTTCTTGTTGTCTTCTAACAATTTCTTGATGATATTTATGAGGCTCTTGTTAGAGGACTCTGCTAAACCATTTCCACGAGGGCAGTAGGGAGTAGAATGGGTTAATGTGATCCCATACTGCTCACAGAAATTGATTAATGACTCAACTTTGAAGGAGGCACCATTGTCAGTAACAATACTGCTTGGACAGCCAAATATGTACATGATATCTTCAAGTAAGTTAATGATGACCTTCAGGGAGGAATTCCTTGTAGGAATGGATTCTATCCATTTGGTGAAATAATCAGTGGTAGTCAAAATCCACCTGTTTTGACCACTTGAGGCTGGGTGCATCTCTCCAATGAAGTCAAGACGCCACTGCTGAAAAGGTCCAGAAACCATTACAGGTTTCAAAGGAAAATATTTGAGTTGTTGCTTTCCAAAAAACTTTTGGCATTTGACACAAGCTCTAATATTTGCACAAACATCAGAAAAATGGTTGGGCCAGAAATACCCAGCTCTGAGGATTTTATAAGTTGTAGTACTCCAAAAATAATGTCCCCCACATAAGTTGTTATGAAAATTAGTCATAGCTCTTTGGGCTTCTTGTGGGTCTAGACACCTTAACAGAACTCCCAGGGGATCCTTCTAGTACAAACCTGATCAATGAGACAATATTTGATTGCTTTGAATTTCAAATCTCTTACCTTGCTTTTTTCCAAACCATCAGGAGGCCTCAACTTCTGCAGAAAATATATGATGTCTTTATATCAGGTGCATACTGCTAAATTAAGGATAACATGAGAGTTTTTATCAGCAATCTCAATTTGCTGATTTTCTGAATTTATGTTCATGAAATTAACCCCTAAAGCCTTGCAGTTTTATTCAGCTAGCAGCCTGGATAAACCTTGGCCTTTTACCAATTTAGTGGGTTTTATTTCTAGGTTGAACTCCAAAATTTTAGCAATCCATTTTCTTCTCCTCCCATCTATATCAAGTTGGATCAATATTTCTCTCACTGAGGCTAAGGGGACATATGCAATATTTTTTGAATGCAGAACATAGATTATGAAATCCTTGAGGGCCTTTACTAAAGCATATGCATGCTTTTCCATAATATCATATCTCATTTTTGCATCCCTTAATGCTCTAATAAAAAAGGAAATAGGCTGCTCTAACTCCTCTGTATTTCTCTGTAGCAAAATAGCAGCTAATGTATCAGATGAGGCAAAATAAAATATCAGAAAATCCTTAGAATTGTTAGGACTGGTGATCACAGGTGCTTCAGTCAAAGCCCTTTTCATTTGGCCAAAAGAATTTATGGACTCAGAAGTCCATTTCACCTCACTTCCCTTTCTAATCATGACTTTAATGTGCTTAACCAACTCAGCAAAATTAGAAATGAATCTTCTCAGAAAGTTGATTTTACCCAAGAAAGATTGAACCTCTTTCTTAGATCTGGGAAAAGATAAGGCCTAGATGGCTTCTACTCTACTTGAATCAATTATTACCCCTTCAGCTGACACACCATGCCCCAATAATTTTCCCTCCTTCATAGCAAAAAAATATTTTTTAGGAATGAGGGAGAGACCAAACCTTTTGCACTTGAGAAAGACTTTCTTCAGATGATGACGATGTTATTTATCAGATTTTGAGAACACTGTAATGTCATCCAGATAAATAACTAAAAAATTTCCTTCTCCCCAATGAAGGCAATGTCCATGGCTCCCTGGAAATTTTCTCCTATATTCATCAATCCAAAGGGAATTTTAGCATACATGAATGTGACCCAAGGAGTAGTGAAGGTTGTATTTTCTCTATCTTCAAGCAGGACAGAGATCTGATTGTAGCCAGAAAATCCATCAATCATGGAAATTCTAAATGAACCGGTCACTCTTTGAAAATTGTGCTCCATCTTTGGCAAGGGGTAATTATCCTTTTTGGAGCTCCTGTTCAAATTCCTGAAGTCCACACATAACCTGATTTCCCCATTTTTTTTCCTCACAGGCACCAAGTTTGCCACCCATTCTGAATATCTTAAAGGAATGATGATCTGGGCATCCAGCAGCTTCTTCACTTCCCTTTCCATAATAGGAAGCAACATAGAAATTATCTGTCTGAGTTTCTGCCTGAAAGGTTTGGCCTCTTCTTTCAAGGGGATCTTATGCTCAATGATGTTGGTGTCATATGTTCTCAAATCTTCGTATTTCCAGGCAAACACATCAGCAAACTCCTTCAAAATCTTGACATACTCAGCCCTTTGCTCCTTTAACAAAATGCTAGACAATTTGACATATTTGGGATCCTCCTCTGTTCCTAAATTGCATTTAGTCACATCAGCATCTTCAGTTTAACCCCTAACCTTTACAACAACATTGTTTTTTTCAAACAATCTCTCCAAGGGGACAAGTCCCTTTGGAATATGGTTACTTGGAAAATGAACAATATGATGGTCAACAATTTTATTCAAAAAAGCATCAGCATGAGGGATTTCTTTAGTATCTTGATCTTGATCAATATGAAAATCAGAAAATTCATCCACGACCTCAAGAAATCTTTTCATTTCAAGATCATCCTCAAAAACCTTCCAATGTTTGACATTGTTAGAAATAGAGGGTATGTATTTTAATTCCACCTCATACTTGAGCTTTGGGGGCAAAGGGATCCTGAACTTACTTGCTGAAATAGCCAAGGAATATGCCATAGTGTCCTCCTCTCTTGGAACAAAATAGATATTAAAATCCAAGAAGAAACCATCAACGAGATCCCAAAATTCATTTTAGTAGGCCCTTAACCTAGGGTGTTTAGCTTGATTCTGATTTCTAACTTGATGAACAATCAACTCAGCATCTCCAAATACTGCTAGATCCTCAATATTCATGCCTTTGGAAGCTCTCAAACCCAATACGAGAGCCTCATATTCTGCCACATTGTTTCCTACTTCAAATTCAATCTTGTAAGACAAAGATATGGCCTCTCGGGTAGGGGAAATGAAAACTACCCCAGCACCAGCACTCACCCTAGAAGAGGCTTCATCAAAAAACATTTTCAAAACAGAGGTATTGGGAGGAGGGTATTCACAAGAGGTAATAGGCTACTTTCTGATTTCAATAGGTGTTTGATGAGAATCAGTGAGTTGTAACATGTTGGTCCTAGTGGCAGCCACACATGATTTTGATATTTAAGACGATCGAAAGAGATTACACTTTTCCATAGCTGACATCACCTCAAATTTGTAAAAAAAATCTAAGTTTCGAAATGATTGTTGGATTAAAGCTTACCTTATTGAATTCTTTATTGCTTGCATTTTTCGTTTGTTTTATTTTTAATTCATGACTGTAAGCATGAATTAAACATAAAACTTGGCTTGGTTTAATAATTTTGTGTCTTAGAAATATCTTTTAAAAATCCATCCATATGTAATTGAAATTCAAATCTTATGAAATGGTTGCTTAATCCATTATCGATTTTATGTTTTAATATGGTCCTTA
>JASDQU010373698.1:152527-163548 GCA_032191745.1 Picea mariana | reverse complement strand
TTGACCTTTATTACATCAGAATATATTATTCTACCTATGTGAGGGGTTAGGTCCCTAACAGGAACAATATGTTAACTTATGGCATACTACGCACAAAAGGATACAAATAGACAACAATTTCACCTTCTATGTCTACTTTGACATGATCAAGCACATAATAGATCACATTTGTGCATCACTGCCCATATTGTAGAGACTTACTGAGATATTTTGCGCTTTAAAGTAGGGATGCACCACATGTACATCCAATACAAAAGAAACCATGCACACCAATGGCTACCAACAAGTTACAAGATGACAGCGGATGATGTATGTGTGATCACCAATGACTGGGAAGAAGAATGGAAACTCCCAGCTGAAGAAACGAAGCACCCTGACGAAGTAGAATAACAAGACAATGAAGAGGAAGAACTAACTGAGGGACAGGGAAATGGGAAATGCAATGGCACAAGGAATACGCCAAAGACAGGACCATCAAAAGAAGATGCATAGAAAATAGTCTCAAAAGAAAGGGTCAAACGAAAATACAAG
Organism: Picea mariana; assembly: GCA_032191745.1. Lineage (NCBI taxonomy): Eukaryota > Viridiplantae > Streptophyta > Pinopsida > Pinales > Pinaceae > Picea > Picea mariana. The sequence continues at coordinate 163,017 of JASDQU010373698.1, read as the reverse complement.
GGGAAGTGTCCATTCGTAGTTCCGCGCAAAAATATGAAAGCCCACAAAGTATCTCCTACCTATAATTTGACATACGATAAAATGGATCAAATCAACGACCAGGTGTGGGATTCCATAGAGGAGGAAATTGAAGAAGCATCATGGAAACAAGATGAATAACACCAGAAGGTGCAGGACCAGTTGATGACGATACAACAATTGTTGGAGACAATGAAGATAGCACCAGAGAGAGGCTCAGGTGAAGGACTGTCAATGAGCCCGATTGAGGAAGTAGGGACTACCAACCCATTCATGTCAGAGATATAAGTAAGGCATAGAGTGTTGGAGATCGGGTTAGATGCAGTCGAGTTCCCGACACAATAACTGCAAGAGAGTATGAAAGCAAGAAGTCACCTTGACTTAATCGTGTCACGGATACCTACAAAAGTACTACATATTTTGTGATCGGTATTATGCAGGAGACAAGGCTCTGTGCAGAGTTAGCATGAAGAGATTTGATCAAGGAGATAGACGAGAAAGCATAAATGCAACAAAATTATGCAGTTGCCTTGCAAGAAAAGAGTGAGGTTGAAGAAAAAATTGAAAGACTGTTGAGGAGAAGAGTGAGGCTGAGGAAAAGGCTGAGAAGGCATTAAAAGATAAGGACAAGGCCAATAAAATGGCTCAACAGATATAAATTTTCGTCCAAAAAATTTATAAGGAGATCCTTGAAGTACTAATGGTCATAGAGACCATAATGGAAGAGTAGGTCTCAGTAAGCGACGAAGTCATTAAAGGATTTTGTACCAAGATGGGAGACTTGGAATCACGCAACATGTCAGGGATACCTCCTGAGGAAAAGGAGAAAAGGGAAAGGACAGTGACAACATCAGTGGCAAATATTAAGTGTCTAGACGAGGAGTGTGTGAGGTTGTGCGATGAGAGTACACAAATTTGGTCAAAGCTCACGATGAATCCAAAGCTGAAGGAGATCGAGGATACAATAAGAAGTGCATAGGATTAGGCCTAGAAAACCAATGAAAGCATCAACATGCTACCTCCTTCTAAATGGATGATGGCCATCCTTGCAAATAGACAGAAATACAATGAAGTAGAGTAGATGTGGGCATAACAGAAGAAGATTGCACAGAAATTGGAACCCCTGCCGAATGAAGCACTCAGTTTAATAGGGGAATTGGCCACTGTGCAAGGCATGACAAAGAATGCAATGAAGGAAAATCAGGAGAAACTCACACCCTAACTGTGCATGTCATCAAGGAAAGTTTGGGGAAAGAATCAGAAGTAACAAAAGAATTCATGACAGCGAGGGGAGCCTTCCAAAAGTTCATGGAGGCATGGAGGAGTGTGACGCAACATGCCTGAGTGGCTTAGGACGAGCCATAAGTGGGTGTTGGGGGCTTGCTGGACAGGCATTTTGGATACAATTTTGAGGGAAATCCTAAGTATGGAGGAGATGTGCAATAGCAGAAGAAAGAAGAGAAGGCATGAGAGAAGTGTGTGGTAAAGGCGCATTCAGGATTGAAGTACGCAGTAAAAGCATACTTGGTAGAAAATGGAAAGATAATAAATAATGAAGATAAAGTGGGAGAAAAGGAAGGATATCATTTTGGCATGCAAAAGTAGAGAGATGCATAAAAGTAGGAAGAACAACAGACGGGAATTCGAAAGCAACATGCAGACACAAAATCAAGAAAAGCACGCCCAAACAACGAGTAAACATGAGTTGTAATGAGTCAGAATGAGTTGTAATTGGGTTTTGAGGATAAGAAAGTAGGGTGTTGAGCCCTAGAATCCATGTATAAATATGTAATGGGCCGGGTAGAATAGGTTGTTGTTGTTGGTTGTTGACACTGAGCGGAGAAAAGGGTGAAGGCTGAAAGTTATTGTTGTTGAGAGAATAGACTGAGAATGAGAGAGAGTCTATGTCTAAAGGTTTAGGGAGGGTTGCAAAGAGAGGCTTTCACTACAGAGCAGCTAGGAAATATGGAGAGAGGTATCATGATATATCTATTGTAAGCGCGGTAGGAAATCCTAGAATGATTATAGAAAGTATAATAAAGAAGTCAGTCATTGTGGGTATAGCCCAAATTTGGGTGAACCATGTTAACTTTGTGTCTCTATGTGTGTGATTCGTGTGATTGTTTATGAATAGTAGGTTTATGCATGTTAGACTAGATATGTTTACTATGTGATCTCTACGCAGTAGTTATGAATGTTACAATGAATAGTTTATGATGTAATCTACAGTATAATGGTGTTGTATAACCGAATTCACAAATTAATCAAGGAATAGCATACACAGGATAATGCGCACATAATAGATAAGTAAGATTGAACATGATAATAGCCTCCCATGCCCTCATTACTACAGAAACTTATTTCCTGCAGCTCCAATAGATGCCTCAGGTGAGACTTCACTTGCATGGAGGTGATGTCGAAAGGGTCGGTGCTGAAGGGTTTTGTTGGTTAGATAACATGAACCTAGGGTCTTACAACCGCGTACAAACAATTCTATAATTATCATATAGTTGTTACTATCTATTTCAATAATATATCTATTATATTGCATTTGTAGCAATTATATTACATGTTACCAGGTCCCAAATCCTAGTTTATAAACTAGTTAAGAGTTAGTTAGAAAATGAAAGGAATACAAATTATCATACTATATTACTAGTTAGTTAAGAGTTGAGAGCTGGTATATAAACTAGTTAAGTCTTAGTTAACCTATTATCATTTATAAACTAAAAAAGTGTTTATCACTTATGCTTCCTTCTTCTTTTGTTTCAATTCCATCATCTTCGTTTTTGTGGTTCTACCTTATCCAAGAGTGTGGAGTAATCCTATGAATTTAGTAACTATGAACTCCTACTTAATCAAATAAAATATGATGACCATGTCTTTTCTTTCTCTATCATTTTCTCCATTTGTGGCCTTAGGAATTTTATAAGCACTAGTATGATACTTGCTTAAAAATGAATATCATCTAGGAGTTGTGAATCTTCTTCATGATCTTGATTTGTTTCTTCATTACCTACATTATGTTCTTCTACACCTCCAATATCCACATAATAATGGACAACTTCATTGTTCTTCATTAGTGTTGGTAACAATATGTCTATTCATATTCATCTTGGCTTCTACCAACCACTCAAATTCTAGTACTTGGCTTGGCAATGTCAATTTCTCATCAAATATTCCCATTGCTTGACAACCTTTAATCATATTCAATTCAATAGTGTCATTTTTAATATGTTCTATAGAATCTATATGTGATTTTTGTGATGCGGCATCTTCCATATTCTCTTGAGATACTTCATCATCAAATTGAATAAAACTAACATGTTCATAATCATCACCTAAAGGTTGATAGTCTCATTTAGAGAGGCTCAACATGTTCATTGCACTATCTACATATTCATTTCCATGTATATCAAAATCTTGGATACAATCCATATTGTTAACACTGAGAGTCACCCTCAAATTGTGAGAGGATAAGCCCAATACCCATCAGAATGTTTGGTGGATGTTGGTTTTATGAGTGGAGATCAAATGGACAAAACTCAATACAGGAATGATTTTAACGCATAAACTAGACAAGCAATTTCACAGGGAAGTGAGGTCCTCATTAACTTTAGTCAGTGATTTGATTTTAAGTGTGAACCGAAGGAAGACTTAGTGAGAGAGGTGAACAAGACTGCTATGAGTATTCGGCCTTCAAGCAGCTAGGTGAAGAAAAACTCAGGCTCGAGAACACTCTTGAACTCAAGTTTTAGACACCGAAATATTTCACAGCAGCATAATAATCAAACTTACATTACCATACAAGTACAACAACTCGACTGGATCCTCCATGCCCGAGCCTTTCAACATAAGGGGAAATGAGATAATAGAGAAGATGACTAAAACTGGTCACAACAATATTGTAATAAAACCTACATTACAATAAAACCACAACCCTCGACTAGATCCTCCATGCCCAAGTGTTTCATCACATTTTTTACAAAGATATGAGAGAAGCTGACTTCTATTAATGCAAAAGTCTCAAGTTTGATACATAACCAGAGAACAACTCTGGCATCAAAATTACACATTAGGGAGCTATGCTCAACCATTTGACGACCATAAAAAAATATCAAACTGGTCTATTTATACGCAGGTCAGTTCACAACTGCAAGGAGTGTGATCTGGTGATGTCATTCAAAGCTTTTCATCTGAGAAGTCCTCTGTCAGACTGTACATGTTCCCTTTTTTCAAACGCAAACTAGGTTCAGTGTGGATCTGCATAAAAACTAACCATCATTGTACCTTGTTGACAATCATGTCTCCTTAGCCATAACTTTCGAGCCTTCCATTTATGGATTGAGCTGAGGTTTCAGCTACCCGTCCCTGCTTCATTAACTGGATCTTCATCGGGATTGGAGTGTGATGGGATGACTGTCAGGAAGCCACTTGTCGACATTGGATAGGGCATCATATGCACATGTGCATTTTGAGGCCGTGGGAAGTGGTTTAGGCCCACACCGCTTTTGCACCCGAAACGCACCTTCTTCCACCACAGCGCCTCCCCGCAAAACCACGGTTGGTATTTCAACCCTCCCTTCGAATTTTAATGTCTGCGCATGTTGTGGTCCCGAAATGATCAGCAGTCGTCGATCTGGATTGGAGTTGAGATCTGGGTGCACCGGCTACTTTAGCGCCCCTGCCAAACTTTTATCTACTTTCCAACCCTAGAGTCCCTCCAACTACACTTGGAGATAGCACCACATTGAATCTACAAAGGGGACTTCGACCGCTACAGACTGCACCTACCCGCCCGCGTTCAAGTTGTTTTGTGTGATAACATTTGGCTCCACATGGGATGGCATGCTCCCTGCGAGCTTCCAAGAATGCACAGTTCCATTGCCTTAGATTTTGGGTCATGGAGTCTCTTATTTAAACTGGAAGTGGCAATTACAATCGTGGAAAGCCAATCATGGCTCAAACAAATATCTCTTTATAAAGTGCCCATTGATAGGGCCACCCAAAAGTTCAGAATCCTCCAAGTTCTGCAACTTATAGGCGTTATTTGAAAATACTTCAGAAATATTGAAGGCGCCAATCCATAAGGCTTCAAATTTACCATGTTTTCCTTTGTCTTGCTTGGGTGAATCCCACTTAAGCACCAGATCCCCCAGCTAAAAATTTTCCTTGCTTTCCCTCTTGTCAAAGGCTCATTTTATTCTTTTTTGATGGTCCTACACTTTATCAAGCAGATGCTCCCTAGCTTGTTGTACTTCTACCAATTGTTGTATCCTCATGACCATATCGTCAAGTTCTCCTTGGTAGTCCTGGAGGAATTGTTCCATAAGAAAGGAAAGATGAGTAGGAAAGATAGCCTCCACCCCACAGACAAGCTGAAAAGGGGAAACACCCAGTGACCTCTTTGTTGTAACTCTGTCAGCCCATAATAAAAATTTCAGCTTTAAGTCCCAGGCTTTCTTGTTGTCTTCTAACAATTTCTTGATGATATTTATGAGGCTCTTGTTAGAGGACTCTGCTAAACCATTTCCATGAGGGTAGCAGGGAGTAGAGTTTAATGTGATCCCATACTGCTCACAGAAATTGATTAATGACTCAGCTTTGAAGGAGGCACCATTGTCAGTAACAATACTTCTTGGACAGCCAAATATGTACATGATATCTTCAAGTAAGTTAATGATGACCTTCAGGGAGGCATTCCTTGTAGGGATGGATTTTATCCATTTGGTGAAATAATCAGTGGTAGTCAAAATCCACCTGTGTTGACCACTTGAGGCTGGGTGTATCTCTCCAGTGAAGTCAAGACCCCACTGCTGAAAAGGTCCAGAAACCATTACAGGTTTCAAAGGAAAAGATTTGAGTTGTTTCTTTCCAGAAATTTTTGGCATTTGACACAAGCTCTAATATTTGCACAAACATTAGAAAAACAGTTGGGCCAGAAATACCCAGCTCTAGGGATTTTATAAGTTGTAGTCCTCCAAAAATGATGTCCCCCACATAAGTTGTCATGAAAATTAGTCATAGCTCTTTGGGCTTCTAGTGGGTCTAGACACCTTAATAGAACTCCCAGGGGATCCTTCTAGTACAAACCTGATCAATGAGACAATATTTGATTGCTTTGAATTTCAAATCTCTTACCCAAACCATCAGGAGGCCTCAACTTCTGCAGAAAATATGTGATGTCTTTATACCAGGTGCATACTGCTAAATTAAGGCTGACATGAGAGTTTTTATCAGCAATCTCAATTTGCTGATTTTATGAATTTATGTTCATGAAATTAACCCCTAAAGCCTTGCAGTTTGATTCAGCTAGCAGCTTGTCTAAACCTTGGCTTTTTACCAATTTAGTGGGTTTTATTTCCAGGTCGAACTCCAAAATTTTAGCAATCCATTTGCTTCTCCTCCCATCTATATCAAGCTGGATCAATATTTCTTTCACTAAGGCTAAGGGGACATATGCAATATTTTTTGAATGTAGAACATAGATTATGAAATCCTTGAGGGCCTTTACTAAAGCATATGCATGCTTTTCCATAATATCATATCTCATTTCTGCATCCCTCAATGCTCTGCTGAAAAAGGAAATAGGTTGCTCTAACCCCTGTGTATTTCTCTGTAGAAAAACAGCAGCCAATGTATCAGATGAGGCAAAATAAAATATCAGAAAATCCTTAGAATAGTCAGGACTGATGAGCACAAGTTCTTCAATCAAAGCCCTTTTCATTTGGCCAAAAGAATTTATGGACTTAGAAGTCCATTTCACCTCACTTCCCTTTCTAATCATGACTTTAATGTGCTTAACCAACTCAGCAAAATTAGAAATGAATCTTCTCAGAAATTTGATTTTACCCAAGAAATATTGAACCTCTTTCTTAGATCTGGGAAAAGATAAGGCCTAGATGGCTTCTACTCTACTTGAATCAATTATTAACCCTTCAGTTGACACACCATGCCCCAATAATTTTCCCTCCTTCATAGCAAACAAATATTTTTTAGGAATGAGGGAGAGACCAAACCTTTTGCACTAGAGAAAGACTTTCTTCAGATGATGACAATGCTCTTTATCAGATTTTGAGAACACTGTAATGTCATATAGATAAATAACTAAAAAAAATTCCTTCTCCCCAATGAAGGCAATGTCCATGGCTCGCTGGAAATTTGCTCCTATATTCATCAATCCAAAGGGAATTTTAACATACATGAATGTGCCCCAAGGAGTAGTGAAGGTTGTATTTTCTCTATCTTCAAGCAGGACAGAGATCTGATTGTAGCCAGAAAATCCATCAATCATGGACATTCTAAATGAACCGGTCACTCTTTGAAAATTGTGCTCCATCTTTGGCAAGGGGTAATTATCCTTTTTGGAGCTCCTGTTCAAATTCCTGAAGTCCACACATAACCTGATTTCCCCATTTTTCTTCCTCACAGGCACCAAGTTTGCCACCCATTCTGAATATCTCAAAGGAATGATGATCTGGGCATCCAGCAGCTTCTTCACTTCCCTTTCCATAATTGGAAGCAACATAGGAATTATCTGACTGAGTTTCTGCCTAAAAGGTTTGGCCTCTTCTTTCAAAGGGATCTTATGCTCAATGATGTTGGTGTCATATGTTCTCAAATCTTCGTATTTCCAGGCAAACACATCAGCAAACTCCTTCAAAATCTTGACATACTCAGCCCTTTGCTCCTTTGACAAAATGCTAGACAATTTGACATATTTGGGATCCTCCTCTGTTCCTAAATTGCATTTAGTCACATCATCATCTTTAGTTGAACCCTTAACCTTTACAACAACATTGTTTCTGTCAAACAATCTCTCCAAGGGGACAAGTCCCTTTGGAATATGGTTACTTGGAAAATGAACAATATGATGGTCAACAATTTTATTCAAAAAAGCATCAGCATGAGGGCTTTCTTTAGTATCTTGATCTTGATCAATATGAAAATCATAAAATTCATCCACGGTCTCAAGAAATCTTTTCATTTCAAGATCATCCTCAAAAACCTTCCAATGTTTGACATTGTTAGGAATAGAGGGTATGTGTTTTACTTCCACCTCATACTTGAGCTTTGGGGGCAAAGGGATCCTGAACTTACTTGTTGAAACAGCCAAGGAATATGCCACAGTGTCCTCCTCTCTTGGAACAAAATAGAGATTAAAATCCTAGAAGAAACCATCAATGAGATCCCAGAATTCATTTTAGTAGGCCCTTAACCTAGGGTGTTTAGCTTGATTATGATTTCTGACTTGATGAACAATCAACTCAGCATCTCCAAATACTGCTAGATCCTCAATCTTCATGCCTTTGGCAGCTCTCAAACCCAATACGAGAGCCTCATATTCTGCCACATTGTTTCCTACTTCAAATTCAATCTTGTAAGACAAAGATATGTCCTCTCGGGTAGGGGAAATGAAAACTACCCCAGCACCAGCACTCACCCTAGAAGAGGCTTCATCAAAAAACATTTTCCAAACAGAGGTATTGGGAGGAGGGTATTCACAAGAGGTGATAGGTTGCTTTATGATTTCAATAGGTGTTTGATGAGCATCTATGAGTTGTGACATGTTGGTCCTGGTGGCAGCCACACATGATTTTGATATTTAAGACGATCAAAAGAGATTACACTTNTGACATCACCTCAAATTTGTAAAAAAAAATATGAGTTTCGAAATGATTGTTGGATTAAAGCTTACTTTATTGAATTCTTTATTGCTTGCATTTTCATTTGTTTTGTTTTTAATTCATGACTGTAAGCATGAATTAAACATAAAACTTGGCCTGGTTTAATAATTTTGTGTCTTAGAAATATCTTTTAAAAATCCATCCATATGTAATTGAAATTCAAATCTTATGAAATGGTTACTTAATCCATTATTGATTTTATGTTTTATCTGCATAGGTTTTGGTACTCTGTAGTTTTGGCACTCATCGCAAGATATGGTAATGAATACAATGAAACCTCTGGTTTTTGTTCTCACTATCTGAGTTATGATAACCCACAGGCTCTGCTATTTTCGTGTTTCCACTCTCCGTTCAGACTTGTTTCTATTTCTCGCATGATTGGAACCTAAAACTATTCCAAGTGATCCCTGTTGCATCCTTGTTACAGTGATCATGGCGCCCATCATTCGCATAAAGCCGAATGGATGCCAAGCCTTAATATCCCATGATGATGCTATTGAGGACCTAAAGGATTGTGGCTAAGATATATTCCTCAAGAAATTCGAGGGTTATAATCTCCAGGTAGCAGAAGCTTTCGCACGAACCTTTGATGGGTTCAGAGCTAAGATTGAAGACATACAATTAGAATTGATAGAATATTTTGTCAGCAAAGCAACATGGCTCCCATCAAAGGGTGAGAGATGGTCTAAAAACACCAGGATAGAAGAAGTCACATAGAATTTGTTTATGACCTCCTGAAAAACCAACTATTGTGTAAAACGTATTCCTATCGCTCTATTAAAACCTAGATGGCATAGTTTATTGTTAATTCTGAAACAATTTGTTACGTGTGAAGATCGATACGGGATGGTATTTCTATAACATATCCATTTTCTCATGAATTTCATAGGTTTCGATTTAGATATTCCCTTTTACCTATTGATGAGTCTCTATAAGATGTCCAAGCGTTACAAATGACAGGGTATCAATTCGAGCCTGTTCCATCATGGATTGGTTAAAATCTTGTTGATGTATCATCTATCGACCATAGGTGACAGTTGGGAGACCTTTTTGATGAGGAATGGCTTCACCTAGGCTGATCCTATAGCAAACCCTCTTTTAATTTCAAACCCTAACTCATATAAGCCAGTGGTTGAAGACTAGTTCAGTAATTCAATTAATGGACCAGAGTTTACTGATAAAACCCATCTAGATAAAGGATCACCGTGTAGGTTTTCATCTGCAAGATCTCCAGAACAAGAGACTGATGAATTGAAGGGAAATGATCCTCATGTGCCTTTGAACGATGCTAGTGTTAAGTCTGATGTCAAGAAATTCGGTAAAGGAACAAAGCAACAATGCACATTTTTTGGTTTCAAGAATAAGAAATCAGGTCGCCTAATCTCTAGGAAAATAAGGAACCGAAATGATACTCATCTAAACTCGATCGATCCGATCAAGATCGATGAGGGATCAGATCATGAGATAGAATACTTCCTAGCACGGTAAGATCCAGAAATTCAGGGTTCCAGGAGGGAGGTTATCATTCATACTGAACCATATGATTTCGTGACAAATTTACCACCATGCCTTAAGGGTAAAGAAGGATTCTCGAGTATTGGGAAATATTTGGAGCAAACAATAGGTAAGACTGAAGCACCCTTGGTCGATTGTGTCCCTGGTTGATCTGCCATCTCCCCTATACACTGTGATGGTTGTCTCGATTGGGTTGAGCATTACTATACCGGCGTTCCTCTCTTAGAAGCCCAAATTAAAATTTGACTGCCTAGAATGATCTGCTAAAGA